>UELV01137966.1:0-48063 GCA_900490015.1 Megastigmus stigmatizans
CGTATAATTTTTAGTATACACGTTAGCAATTTTTAGTTACTACTCTAATCATTTTTCAGTGTCAGGACTTGCGGAAATTATTGAATGTATGCTAATAAGTTTTATAATTATTGTAAAGTTTCTCATAATTTGACTCTGTCTCGCCATTAGTGAAGATTATAGTAATTTTAAAGAGAGTATTTTTCTCCGTGTATAGTATTGTATTACTGATACTTTTGTATAATACATGTTCTGATAAAAGCAGATATTAGCTTTACTCGCTAATTTAGTTCGGAAAAGAAAATTTTGTGGTCCTTGAAAAAGCTAAGAAGGATATTGTTGTCAAGGATACTCGAGATTATAATGTTTCTCGGTTTTATTACTTCCTGCTAAATCTAAATTGCAAAAAACTTTTTTTAAATGTATACTAAAAAAGAAGGATGCCACGAGTCGAGATAAAATGAAGTCTTTAGAGTAGTTGTGCAGAAGCTGCGTCCTCTGCACTCGGACCATAAAAAAAAAATATGAAATTTAAAAAAGAGTTGATTCTCTTAGTCTCAGTAAAATTCGAAATTAAATTAAAATTGGTGGCAAACATAATTGGAAGTATGCACCTTCGTTGAAAATAGATGTCTGACCATAATCTTCTGTTTCTACTTGCACCGAAGCATACATATATTCTTTATAATCATGAACTGGTAACTTATCACCTCGAAAGACTGGTTTAATTTTATCTTGGAAATGGCTAGTTACTCTTTCAGGTGTAGAAAGAAATTTTCTTTCAAGAAGGTTAATTTTTATAAAATTAAGCTTGATAGGAAATAAGTCTGATTTGTAATTTTGATGCGAGTCCTGTGTTCGAGACTTCCTTTAAAAAAGACGTTTTAAAAAGAATAACTCCATATAAGTACTAAAGTAGTTAGCTATAGGATCAGTGAAAAAACTGTTTATAATTTTCTAAATATGCAACTTATGAGAGTGACATTAACATCGTTTAATCTCAAAATAACGAAAAATGCTATTGTAATAAAAATACTTAAAAAAAAACAACAACAATGAATTCATTTCACGGGCTAAACTTTATAAAAGTAAATCTTCGTCGCACCAGGCCGGAGTTTCGCAGCTACCCGAGAGAGCATTTCCGGCATATTTACCCCTGGCAGTAAGGACTTTAAATTCTTGACCGTCCTGCGCTTGTCGCGCAGTAAACCGGTACGGTTATTTTAACGTACTTGATGAATTGAACGAGGCGCTTGCTTGCTTGCACTTTAACGAGGCGAGCACGAGGCGTCGGAGCAGCAATTTTCCAGCGCGCCACTGCGCTATACACAGCTATACTGTGCATTATACCCGGCTCTCCGGCCGTCCTGCGACGACTCGTCTATTTCGCTCGAGTGGGAGTTAGAGATGCTCAGATAAACGTATTAACATTTTGCTGCTCGCCTCGAGAGGTAACTACACACCTTGGCTTCAAGAGCTTATATACAAGTTTTTGCCCATCTTCCAGCCCGGTGGAAAATGTTTATGCGCGAGAGACTCTGCAACGTCCGTATATTTTTTGGCCACGATCGTGAATGCTCGACACGGATTTAAAAGCTTTGTACGAGTAGAAAGTGGTTTTTGTTTAGAAATACAAATTTATAAATATTCGAATCTTTGAATAAGTTAAAACTATATATACGGTGTTAGGTTAACAATCTCGAAAGCGATTAAGTTTTTTTATAGCCTGCAGTTTTTTAAAATGTCCCTTACCTACGTACGTCAAAACTTGGGAACTTATAATAATAATTTACTTTAGTATAGACATGTATAATATTAGATTTCACTGAGAACTAGTTATATACTATATTAATAATAGAACCATGCGATGATTTTCTCTAAGGCTGTGAATATATAGTGAACTATTGTAACGTTCCGCAAGCTCTGAAAAGCTCAATAGATACACGCCGCTCTAACCTTCAAACTGACAAGACGTATTTTTCCTAACATATATAATGTTACATGTTATTAAATACATGTTGATTAGTATGGATCAATTTATGTATAGTAGGATATTTTTTAACAAAGTCATCCTGATAATTTATTTAGTATATTTATCCTGGATAAAAGGGTAATTATTTAAAAAGATATGATTAAAATGAATATTATTTATTTAATTAATGATCTTTTTTTCTACTAACGTGCATTCTTTCAACCAGTATTAAATATCGTCTACTTTTTGTACTCGGTAAAGTAAATTCATTAAATATATGCTTTACGTTTTTATTATAATGATTCTAATGCGGTTTCTATTTAAAAGTTTTTAAAAAAAAACTTTAACCATTATTTACGCACTGCCGCAAACATCACAATGCAATCTCTTCTTTTAGAAAAATATAGCTAGCTCTGCGGACAAAATCTACCGTCGGAGAAAAAGAAGCTTGCGCAAAGATGCTGCACTCCTGGGTGCAACATTTTTTCCCTTGGTTTTAAAGGAAAAGTGCTGAAACGTTAAAATACCGATTCTAGGGGTTCAATATTGAGCGCATTATCTAGATGGTAGCAGCACAAAAAAGGACTATACATGTTTAGGTCTTAACCCTTCTTTTGTCGAAAAAGGACTGTATAAAAGACGCGAAAGCTGCAGAGCGAGGAGTAAGTTTCAGCTTTTATATATAGCTTTTCTGCACGCCCCAACAACACCAACGCATTTAATAAGATCTTTAATAAAAGGTTGTACCGTATTATAGAGTAATAAAGGAGTACTTAAAAATTTTAATTGACATCCACGTGGATGCCCTCTGTATTATATCTATATCCATTATCCCGATAATTATAAGTATACGAAAAGATCGTTATACGCGGAACATTGAATTTTTTCTACACAATGAGAATACGAATATACTAAACGAGACTTTCTTATAGTTATTGCTAAGTGCACGAAAGAGGTAAACAAATACTATCACACAAACATATAGTTTAACGATGAGTTAGTGAAAAAAAAATATTTACTTCTTTCTTTCATAATTAAAGCAACTTTTAGAGCTGCTGCACTCAAATATTAAAATCAACACTTATGCATATATACATGTTAATCAAACTCCTGCACTCAAATTCCAACAAAAGAGAAGCTCTTAGGACTGATAAAATACGTGGAAGAGTAGCTTTACCCGTAATACATCAATTAAAGCGATTCAAGCTCCCTGCCGAGCCGCGGTGGCATCCTCCACTCTCGCAAAACATTTTTATATAAAAAGGAGAAGAAAAAGAAGAAGAACAGCCGAGGCTCGCCAAAGGCCCATTGTGTGCGAGAGAGCCGAGCGAGGGAACGGTTATATCTCTGCATTTTTATGATCTTCGCGTGTGTGTGCTCGTATATCTAACACGTCGATAGACATCTCGCATCAAGCCGTCTTCTCTTTCACACTCACGTCTCTATATCTCTCTCTCTCTCTCTCTCTCTCTCTCTCTCTGTACGTGTGTGTGTGGGGTGCAAAAAGGAACACACGAAGCCTCCTCCCTCCCTCCCCCTCTCCCATCGTGCGCAGGGCAAGAAAAGACGCTCGAGAGATTGGAGTTCCTTGAGAGGGCTTTCGAGTGGCGGATACACTTTTCTTTCTTTTTTGGGGGAGGGATATATATATATATATAGGGAACGGCTTCTTCTTACGTCTTCCTCTCTTTGATTCCACGTCGCGACGTAGCGGCGGCGCTTCGGTGACCCTTGACCCCACCCCCACTACAGATCTGCCGAGGCTTTCGTGATTTCGCTTCTTCTTGCGTTCGACTGTCTATCTTACCCACCCTCTCTCTCTCTCTTTATTTATTTTGGTTTCGCGTTACCTCTAGCCCAAGTGTACTGCTTTGTATTGATGGATTTTCTTGTTATATCGACCTATTTGTGATGCCTTTGAACGCCAAAAGTTATGTTTTAGATTTTTTTCTCTTTTTTCTTTTTTTGTTGAATCAAAAAATATGAATCTCGATTGACATGGTAAGAGAAGTGTGTGCTGCCAATTTCTTCGAGATTTTTTTATTTGAGGAAAAAATATGATGGATTATTGAAGAGTTACGATTTTTATGATATGATTACTTTAATTGTAGATAAGTTTGTTTATGATGTAGAAAATATTCAGGATAAAAGATTAATGCGATAAAGGATTTTTTTTTATTATAAAAATCTGAACCTCCGCCACCATGCGCCGACTGTCGAAATATCGAATGGGTCAGTGATTATGAAAAGCAAAGCTATAGAGACCTGCACTGCAATATGGTCAGAATTAGAATTTAAACTCTTTAATTAATAGGTATATTATCTTAGAATCGATTTTGGGGGCCACATGATTGTTTAAAAGAAAATACTATAACGCAGGATTATAAGAATTAATTGAATCTTTTTATAAGAATTTTCGGATTCAATTAAACGTAGTAAAAGCTTATTCGCACAGCTTTCAATGCATAAAAACATGTTTTTTAATAAATTTTTAATTTGAGTTTTATTTGCATAGCCGTACTTAACACCATCGTTCCCCTTCAGACAAGTGAATACTACGAAAAAAGTACTTAAAAATAAGTTTTTTTACGATGTTATTATAAACGTCATAATTCATGAAAGCTTGATAAAGGATTCCTCAATAAAAATGTATAGTGAAGTCATAATTATTATCTTTATGAGTTGCACTGACAATTTTACAACTCTTACCTATTTTTGTTAAATATTACGCGACATTTTCATTCTCGTAAAATGTTATATTCTTAGCTGTATACATTTTATTACCATATTAAAATATTCTTTACAGAAGTGGTTGCAAAAAGTTAAGCAAATTTTTTATTTGAACGGTATTCTTGTAGCAGAGCGAGCAAAGTGAAAAATCACAATCTTATTTACTCGCTGATTATAATACGTTCGAGCCATCATAACTTGCATATTTATTAACCAGTATTGGTTTTTATTTATATAAGGATGATTACTAAAGGTATTAAAAGGCAGAAATTGTAAAATTATTTTTTTTTCTTTGACCTAAAAACTCTAAAAAGACCATTTTACGAATAGTGAAGTTGTTACCTTTGAAATATACTGCTGCACGCTTTACGAACAGCGCATTTCCAATGAATAAAATATTTATGCTCAATATGTGTAACATGAAAATTGATCAATATTTTGCCTTTACTTTTAGAGAAAATATTCCAAAATTGGTAACAGGGTCTTTTCTTTTTTTTAATTTTTTTAGCAAATTAAGAGACAATGAATATTACTAAAGTTACAGTAGTAGGTTAATCAAATAATGTCATTTATTTGATTATGAAGTGTTTTTAATACTTTTCTTGTTTGTTAATAACATCTTTTGAATAAGAATATAAGAATTCTTGCTTATCAAAAGTAAAGTTAAAGTGGCACTATACATGAACCAAGAGCGAAATTTAGATGTAAATAAAAAAGAGAGACAACATGTTTCACATCTGTTGAAATACACGATCGTGCCAATATTTTTAATTTACATGTCCCGCAATATACATTTCAATGACTCAAGTAATATACATTAAAATATTAATCATTTCTATCCACCTATAATTCTACCTATAACAAAAGAACTTCTTCACACCAATGTACAATCAACAATCATAGTTTCACAAATTAATTTATTCTCCAGGAAAAAAAAAAGAAACACATTATCTTCCTCTGAGCTTTGCCAAAGAGATAACGAATCGCGTACTAAACGCCGCTATAATACAAAGAGCATCGCACATAGCATGTATACAGGTATACGAGCAGCAGTAGCAGCTGCGAGGCGCGCAATAAAGTTCTTACCAGCATGATCGGTATCTGCGAGATGTCCTGGCCCTTGAGCTCGCGTATCACGGCCCAGATCGGCCGCAGCTCCTCGAAGCTCTGCCGCGACGAGACAGAGTAGACCAGGATGAAGGCGTGGCCCTTGCTTATCGAGAGTCGCTGCATAGCGGGAAACTGATGGGACCCCGTTGTGTCCGTAATTTGAAGCGTGCATATGTTTTTGTTGCAGCTAATCACCTGGAAATGGCCGTCGGAACGCGTTTTCTAGTGACTTTTGTTCTCTATTAATCCTTTTTATCTATAGTTTGCTTATAATTTGTTTTAATACACGGATTGCGATCTTTTTCGTCTATTGATATGTGGCTCTATTTCAGCTCGTCGTACGTGTTCTATTTTCAGATATTTTAATATTTCAAAGCTTTTATCTTTAGTAAGGAAACGTAGAATCTATTGGATAGCACGACCATAGCGCTTTTTTATCAATCTTTTATGCATCAAGAGATTAAACATTTCAATGATTTATAAATAGATGATAAAATTGAAAATGCATCTTTAATATAATTTTAACTCTGGTCACAGCTATATAACAATCTTTCAAAAATTATAAATTTATCTAGGTAAAATGAATATTATACGATTTACATTTACATAGTTTAACATTTAATGAACACAGAAACTAAATATTCATTTGACTTCAATATTTAATTAGATGAAAAAACACAAATGAAATAATTCAGTAACCTACATATCAATATTACCAGCAAAACCTCGGTTATCTTCCAAAATATTATATTTTATACCTCTACTTTTTCACTACATTAATAAAGCAACGAAAAAAAAGTCACATAAAAAAAAACAATTCGACAATTAAAAACCACTAATTAACAAGTTACTTCCTAAAACAACTATAGCATTAGAATATTATGCCTTTTTGAATTGGACCAATCAAAATTTGTCTGCACTCCTATACAACTACTCCTGCGAACTCTACTAAAGTCTCAATTAAAGCACGAGTCTTATCGCGAACACAGCAACGGGTCCCACCAGTCTCCCATTCGTCGTTGTTGTACGTCTTGGTCGTTGGTATATGAAACGTCATGCGGGCTCGAGAAGATCATCGTCATGAGATCATCGTCACTCTACGGGTACGTATATACACACCCACGGATAAGAGAAAGGGTAATCCTTACTTTCAAGGTCGGAAACCGTTAGAGGGACTTTTCTTTTGAATGATATAGGAGTTTGCCCTTTTTTTTAATAAAACGCGATGATTGGATTATTTTTGGGTGACGAATCGCGCGAACATATTTTGTGATGTAACATTGAGCTTTTATTTTTTTATGACTTTACGGTGGATTCGTAGATTTGACATTGTTTGTTAAACTGAAATAGTAGTTAGGTGTAATTTGGTTTTATTAACGTTGACAGTTTTATACTTTAGTAATTTGTAGTACAACCGCCATGAAACAATACTACGAACTGACGGAAACAGTTATCTTGAATTGAAATAGTTCGGATATAATTCTCATACGAAATTTGTAGAAGTCTATATTTAGAATTTAATACTTGCGCCAAAACACATTTATTTTAAAAATTCTTTTAAAAAAGTATTAAAAAAACTGATCTTTGAATACATTTTCGTTAATAACAAAAATATAAATTTGTATGATATAGACAATATACATCTGGGCAAATGGAACGGAGTGAAATTACATTCCAATTGAATTATTTTATTACAAATAAAAAATTCAACGACCATCTGAAAGGGATTATTGCGTAATACTTTATTTTGAGGATTCATATTGTCTAAAGTTATTTGAACATTTATTTTGAACCATTATAATTTCAGAGCAAAATAAAATAAACCTTAGGATCAGACTCATTCAATTGTAAAAATGAAACCGTTAAATAATATCGTTTAGTTTGCTTTCCATTACAGCAGTTAGCTTTTGACAATCGATTTCTGCTACAAGCCACGTTTATTTTGATAAATCTGGTGAGCTGTCCTCATTTTGTTAATGTTTCAAATGTAATATCGGTTTTCTGAAAGAACGTATAACATTCACTAATAATATATGATAAATTATAAGTTTTCATATCTTTATTCTTTATTAATGTCTAAAAATCCGTTTTACATACACTAATTTTAAACGAGTATCATTCGATCAATATTTTTAAAATAAATAAAGTCATGAAGAAATCACAAAAATTCATAATTCACAAAAAGTCACGTTTTATGAGATTATAAAAAAAAAATTTTTTGAAATCTATTTTTTCTAAAAAAGTAGAATTTTTTGATTTATGTTATATTTATGAAATTGATCTGAAAATGTAAAAAACTGCTCGAACGGTTTTTCACAAAAGTAACACCTTTCGGCAAATTTTTTTCTGCTATGTAGATTCCAAAATATACACAATATACAAAATATACAAAGTTAATAGGTCAAATAACTTCAAATACTGTCGTTTTTATAGAAAAATAAGAAGCTTCCGCTCTGACGATTGTTTTCATGTTTAGTCGAATTATGCTCGTTAAAAGTTGCTGGCTGTAAAACGGACTCTTCAACGTTAAATGCTTCAATCGCAACGTATTAAATTATGAATAGATCGAAAAATGAATTTAATTATATTTATATAAAAAGTGTAACGTGAGTTTGTATCCAATGCACAAGGTTGTTTAAAATTCTATCATTTTAAATATAATAATGATTGCTTGAAACAGTTTTTTACTGTGCCCTCGCATAATTAAGATTCTGCTCTTTTTTAAATTAATTATTCTAATTTATTCATGTTAAGGCAATCAAGAGACGGCAATAGAAATTCTTGTATGAGTAATGAAAATATAAGCTAATTAACTAATTTAAAAACATTTTAAATTATTTTCAATTACTTTAATTACGATAGAGGCTAAAAGCTTCAGATTTTATTTTTATTTTTACAAACTCCAATCAACGTATACAATAAATGTTTCTTTTATCGACGTTTTGAAAGAATATATTTATACCAGTTTCTTTACACGTTTATTAGTTATTCATCGTTTCAAAAGTATTCCAAGAATCCTTCCGATTCTCTCGAATAATCAATAATTCAAGAAAAAAAATATTAGGTACGGAATAAAACTCTCGAAGTAGAAAAAAAAAAAAGAAAAGAAAACAATTTGTACGTCGGTGTATTAAACGGAAACCCCAAAGTAGAAAGTTGTTTCTCGAACTGCTTTAATTTGCAAAACTTTGCTGGATTCTCGTAATTAAACTACGCCGAAGTGTCTAGAGGCGGTTTCGAGGCGCGATAAAAGCCGGGGGGGGGGGGGGCAAGGGAGAGAGAGAGGGAGGGAATGTTTGTTACGGTGAACGAGATATAGGATAGATCAAAAGGTCTCGGGGTATGCATGAGTTGAAAAATTGTGTGAAACGTGCGAGGCGACCGTTAGTGCAGCTGCCGGAGGGTGGAAAAAAAACTCACTCACGCGTATATGAGCTCGGGGCTAACTTTTTTCGTTATATACATCGGCCGAGGGGTAAAGTGCGAGCCCCCAAGTGACGGTAATCGAATGACGATGCTGCTGCTGCTGCGCCTTCTCGAGCCCCACGAGCGAGAAGAAAATTTTCCTGCAACTCTTAACTTAGATTTTAGCGCCTCTTTATTGTTGCCTGGGCAGCTTTCGTGATATCGAACTTTTATTATTACCCGGGGCTGAAACGTTGCAGCGGATATTGAAGTAAACAGCAAATATAATTTGCTGCGCTGCATACACCGGTTATATCATAAATTGCTCATGCTCTAGTGACTAAAGTGTGAGTTCTAAAAGCTAGTTATTGCTATAAAGATCTATGTAGCGAAACGTGCAGTATTTTCTCGTGAATTTCAATCCATTGCTTCAAAGCTTATTGCAGTAATTGTGAGTTCCATTCCGCACTTATTATTTTACGAAGAAAATCGAAACAAATTTTGAACAAAATTATTATCTTTTAATCAAGAGAGTCTAGAAATTCCTCAACAGATGCATACCATAATCGAATATTACAAATTGAACGATTTATTCTTACTCCTATTGTGAATTATTACTATATCTAATGTACTCGACTCTAATATCAATTTTTGAATTCGTATGTGTAATAAAGCTTAACGGTCTCTTGCGAAAATTCTACAACAAGGAAATGTTACCATTCAAAAGCTGTGTTCGTAACTTTCAATATGTCTTTTACATTCAAATAAAATATAGTTTTGCGAATAAAATTATGATTTATACAAGGATCATTATTGTTACTTTATGTAAATGTAACAATAATGATTTTGGTCTTCACATGCAAATGTAAATCTTCGCTATTCAAATTAAAATAAAAATTAAAACTGTAGTTAATGTTATAAAACTATAATAATAAAATTGAATTTTACTACTGCTACTTATACTATTTCTACAGTGAAATAATAGCAAATATATAACTGTGACTATACTTCTGATAAAATAAATGGTCATTGCGCTCACTTACTACTGCTTTATAAAGAAAGATTAAAAGCTATACAAAAATCTTAAAAGTTCCATAAGTTGATGAGAGGATCATTATAGAAACGTTTCCACAATCATTCAAGATCATTATTGGCTTACCGAAAAAGAAATTATAAATCTATGAAAAACTGTTTAAAATTATTAAACCCAATGTTGAGGTCAATTAGAATAGATTGACAATGTCAAGATTTCAGTTTGAAAATGTTGTAAAAATGTTTTAAACAATTCAAGCGTTATCGAATCTAGACAATGTTGAATTTTATATATCAATAATAAAACCAAATAACCAATGTTACTTTTGAAGTTCGTAACTATAAAATTATAAATTGATTGGTTAAAAGCACGGTGTGCAAGAAACCTTTTACCTAGTAACTTAAACATTTAGTTTCTAGATAAAGTGCACTTTATAAAGTTTGAGTTTTACGAACCGATGTAAATTATATGAATAAACCGAATTGAGACTACCTGCGAATGCGTTGCACTTTCATAAAAATAAACTATTTCAAACTTTATTCCATATATATTTCTTAGGCACGTCTATAAAACATTAATGCTGCGAAGACTAAGTTTTATAGTTTATAGCGAAAGTTGTATAATATTTTTGCTTTATACGGCTGGCGATATATATTAGTACGCGTTTTTTTCGCTCCCCGTCATAAACATTTCGTTATAAAAAACGTGAGCTACTGTGAATGACACGATTTTCATCATCGGCATGTTTCTGACGTGCGAACCTTCAATATATAAGAGCGAGAAAAAACCTTGCGGGCTCTGACATAATTAATATTAACGCGTTATCCCCCTTGATGGATCATCCCTTGCAAGTTTTATACGTGACTAAAATGTGATTACATAAGAATATTATATTATGTTGATGACGATATTTATCGTAAAAAGCAAATAGCAGAGTTTTAATTTTAAAGTTATATATTTTAGATGAAAGTATCAAAATACAACGGGTAAAAATAATATTTAAATCTGCACCACTAATTTCGATTAAATATTGTATTTTCAACGAAAATCCAAACTTTGAAAGGCTTTCAAACACATTACATTGATCCCGTATTTGAGTATACAATATTAGATACTGCTAAATATATAATGTTAAATCTACTACTGGAATTTAAGGTAACCGAATAACTGCATTCAAATATATCCATTTATTCATTAATCCTTACTCGCTGGATATCAAATATTTCATTTATTTATAATTTTGATCTATATACGCTTTCACATTAATATACATTATTAAATAGCCCATCATAATGACAACTCAAAAGTCTCCCTTCCAAAAATCCAACCAATATATATCTCACCGCAAAACCTCGTCTATTTAAATATACATGCACACATTTGTCCCACAAAATAGCCCATCCATTATTCCTCTAATCCAAACCGAAGAAATGAATTATCAAACCGATCGAGCACGATAACATATATACATCCCAAAGTCTTTCATCACGTCTAATACACGCTATAATACCTATGTACATTATATATTATGCAAAAAGTCAGTGCGAAGGGAGGCGAGCGAGAAAGAGAGATGTGACCAAGTCCGGGCATCGTATGCTTTATAAGGCACCGTTGGCTTAATACTCAGACCAGGCGGCAAAAGGTCAAAGTACAACAGAGGCGGAGAGTTGTTCACGCACATTTACGTCGTAAAAATAACGCGCTTTATTGCTGCCCTTCGAAAGAGACTAGAAAAAGGGGGAGTTGAGACGACGTTTATTTTTATTCTTTTCCCGACGATACCCCAAGAAGTTATATATATATATATATATATATATATAAGGTCAACCGGTTGCGCGTTATATACTAGTTTACGCTCGTGTTGCGATTTTCGTCATTATTTACACATTACGTATATAATCGCGTGAGATATGATACGCCGAGCGGAATAGTATAGCTGTGTGTAGATGTATGTATTATATACATCACCGCAGGAGATAAGAGTAAAAGGCGAGCAAGGCTATACGGTTTTGGACGACAGAGAGAAACTTTTATTAGGGAGTGTAATATACGCGCGCGAGCTAAATCGCGTTACACTTATATATATGTATTTGGCCCGAGTGCGCGAGAACTTTTGATGGTTAGAGAAGCTTTTTTTGCTGCAATCGCTGCAGTGAATGTAGGCTGCGCTTTAGAGGTGAATCGTTGGCCGGGAGATTAATCGTAAATCTTAAATAGTTTGATCAACTATTATCTTGGGAAAGTTTTTGGAATGGGTTTGTAACGAGCGTTATGAAGGCGATAGTTACGTGCGAGCTCCTTAAGATGCAGAGGATAGTGTATTTAATTGTTCGATAATTATATTCGAATTAAACAGAATCTTATCTATTCTCTTCGAGATTTTTTCATATTTAATGCTTTTAATTATAGCCTCGCTATTTATCTGTACTGTTTACTCTATTTTAAAGCTCGTACTATAAGTATAATAACATTTTTTAATAAAATACGAAAAACTGTCAGTTGATGCAGTTTTGAAATGTGGACCGTCACGTATAAATAAATGAAACGAATGATGAAATTTTAATAAAAGCATTTTTTTTAGATAACTAGAAAAGTAATATGGTTTGAATAAAAATATGTACACGTTCAATGAATTATTTATATCGTATAATACTTTTTATCTCAACCTATTTAAATGTTTTCTAAAATAAAGTATTTTATCTTTAGACTCTGATTGCTCGATTAGAAAGCTTATTTTAATTATAATAGCCTGCGAAGATTAGAATAAATGAGCATAAAAATGTTGGGAAAATATTTCAACGGTAAAATCTTTAGAATAATTATTTGAATAAGATTCAAAGCGGATTGCGAACGAGTCACGAACGTAAATAATCACTCTCGAGGATAAACATTCAAGATAAATATCTATAATAACATTTTAGGCATCAAATTCCATGATGTAAATTGTGAAAAATTATTACACCGTAAATTACGTTTTATTACAAAAATCGATAAGGAAATAATTAATTTTTAATTAACTCGAAGTAACCCTTTCCTGCGATTCATTTACAACTTTCTAATCCGTTTTAGTATGATTGCTAGTAATATCTAAAGTACGATAGACGCTGACTTAATCTCTCCCAACTGTGCATAAAATCGTCCCATTTACGAAGCCAAAAAAAAGAAGATTGAAATTTACACAACTCTAATCCATACATAAGCTGCGAACTCTTATTTATGCATCTTTTTTTGTTGCAAAGAAAAGGATTATCTTTTATTTTCAACCTTATATAATGAGCCTTCGATTATATCATCTTTCTAAATCTATTTAAAGTATCTGACACAGCGATTACAAAGCTATTTAAATACCTAATTATCGATTAATCGAAGAAAAAAGAATCTATTAATAGAAATTAGAGCTATATATATATATCACATCAATAGTCTATCAAAAGATGTTCCCGCAAACACTCTATTCCAAGAATAATAATCAATCTGGGAATCGTTCGAAATGTCAAAAGTTCACCGTTCCCAGCTATTCCTGCAACTGCACACGAAAATATAAGTGTACGTTACACAGTCAAGATTATCATTCCCCTTACGATTCAGTGGGTTCGCGTATATATGCAAAGTCGTGTTTTGCCGGAGCCGCGCGTCGAGGCTGCAGCGGCTGCAGCCAGGCAGCGAGTCAAGCAACGTAAATATTGCAGCTCCGCACACCAACCGCCTCCCTCCCGCCGCCCCCCCCCCCCCTGGACTACTGCCATACGTCGCACTCCATGCAGATACTGCATTTGCTTTGCTTGCGGCGCTCCAATATGCAAGATCAACACGAAAGAATAATAAGAGAGAAAAATAAAAGCTATCCCATATACTTATACGCCTTTTACTCTCGTATTTCGCGAGCTAACGCAAATATATTCCGTATATCCTTCCTTTTTTTCCCTCGTACGGATTTCTAGAATTTTTATAGATGGGAGGGAATTAATCGAGGCTGATTATTGGAACGTTGTTAATTAGCGTTGAATAACCGCGTCGAAACGAGATTTCTTTTGCCGATAACGCAAATTATGTTAATTCGAGTGTATGTGTGCGCGCGTATTGGAGAGTTTTACAACCTACACTTTTACTAGAGGCATGCAATTTATATACGGTTAATTGAAAGCGAGTGTAACGATCGCTTAAAACAATCATATTACCCTACTTCCAATATATATACATTGCCATATAAAGTCCTGCAATCTCTCGTCAATTAAGCCTTTAAATTATTACATTAAAAAATTAAATCTACCCGCTAGAGATTGCGTAATTAAACCTCAAATCAAATTTTTCTCGTTTATGCGTATATGAGTGATTTGTAAAAAATAGTTATTATTCATGTCGGCGTCATGTAGAGGCGTTTGCCAAACTTGTTTTGACTTCTAGACCATTGCAAATACTTAATTTACACTTTTAAAACAAGCGAAATTAGGTTGGAAATGTACTATCACTTCATTTTACAAATCTCTGCAAAAAAATTTAGCTGAAATGTCACTACCATGGCATTATTTCATGTGTCTTGACAAAAAATGTAGTGAGAAACTGCAGATAAACGAATGAATTAATTTTTTTTAAGCTATACGAACTTGAAGAATGTATGAAACTACATGTAAATCTCCGCGGAAATTTGATTAACTATGGATTAGAATGTACAGCGTAAGATATAGTGTCAAAAAATGTAGCTACGGTAATTACATTTTTAAACTTTACCTTGCACTGTAAATTGTTCTAAAAGTGTAAATTGAGTATTTGTAATGGTTCAGAAGTGACAAAAAATGTTGGCAAACGCTCCTACATCAATAATAACAATTGTTGCAAATCACCCATACAACACGTGTACATGTACATTCGCAATTGGAGCAGCAAATTATACACTTGTTGTTGTACGCTCTACAAGAAGGGGATATGCGGCTGTATAAACACAATTCCCGCATAAAAAACAATGAAAAATTTATGTCCCCCAGCTGGGATGGCCTGGTTCGACAAGCTCTTTCTTTCCATCACCCCGCCTCACCCGGTATATACCAGTCAATTAAAAAAGCAAGACGCGCAATAACATTGACATGAAACGTAAGTCGTAATTTAACGGCGTCCAATTATAATTTCCTAGGAGTGCATAAGGTAACATCGGGAACAATTACATCCTCGCACGAGTTCAATGGCGATCCATTACGCGTTTTGTTAAAAATTCACGACGCGGCGACAGGCACGTTCCATTACACAGTTACTGCAGACACATAACCCGAGTATCTGATTAAAATATGCGTAACGTCTATTTCTCTAGTTTTGTCCGCCGAGTTTAAACGAGCCGCGTGTTTGCGGCCTGCAATCGATACGCTCGTTTTTCAATTCCGACCTTTGTATACACCGCGGTTTTATATACGGAAAGCTAAAAGGGCATCGCCACTCGAGTTCCTACAATAGACGCGCGGCTTATTTTTTTTTCCTCGAAAATCGTTCTCCCCCCTCGTGTGGGCTCCGTTCTCAGAAATTCTAAAGCCATGTAACGTTGTGCTTTTCTTCTAATGTCCAATGATAAATTAAGAAGACAAACATTTGGGGAGGAGGTGGGTATGTCTGATGTAGGTCAACGTATATAAGGGATGTGATTCCTGGAGAATATATGTTATACGAGTAAATTCTAGTGTACGGGGAGATGGTGGGATTTTTCGTAAAGCCGCGAGAAATTATTGAGCGATCCCAAAGTGGTCTCTGCCTGTGCGACCGAGTTTCTACTTAATTCTCCGATATAATTTCTTTCTTTTTTTTTTACGGTGGTTTAATAGCGGAATGAATTCTTATTAAACTGTCACCGACGGCTAATTGTAATTTAATCGACAAATTGCCTCATTCCTTTCGAATAGAAACTAAATATTATAACTGTATAATGTGGATAATATTATATTATGCAAACATTAAGTGGCGAGGAATTTAGCTTGCGAGCACTCTGAAATTGTTTTGCAAACAAATGTAATTGACTTGTTTTACCGACATTTTAGCCAATATATCGTTGAAAAATGATCTATGAAAAAAAAATCAGGAGGACAAGATTTAAGATTTACTTTGAGGAAGGAAAAATTTATCGTCAATTTACTGTGTACTTTGAGAAACATCAATAACATGGCTTGTAGAGTATATTTCAGCTTGACTTCTTCGGATTATAGGAGGAACTCAAAACTCTTTGGATACGCTTTAAACTTTGTATTTGACTTTTGCTTCGAGGTGGGTACATAAACATTTACGATGCATACGCTCTACACACTAGTATATGCTTCATGAGTTTCAGCTTTCACATAGCATATTTATTCTTTATCCAGGCGGTTTACTAAAAAATGAGGAAATTTTTTTCGGAGAAGTTTATTCATGAGGGTACAAAAGCGCTTGAAAGCCTTTCAAGAAATACTTAAAGTTCTGAAAAATTACGCGTTCGTTTTTCTTATTATATTCTGAAGGATTATTAAGTAAATTTAATTGGATTTTAAATCAATTATAACTCGAAAGAAACTAATAAATTTATCATAAAAACTGGTATCTCAATTTGTAGGAAAAAAAATATAAATTCGATAGCTGCTTATATATTAGTTTTCTAGAGCATAGAGAAACGATTTCTGTAAAAAAAAACAGTCTTCTAAATGCAACCCACATATTAGTTTATTTCATAATCCGTCGCCTAATTTAATTCATAATTAATTATTAACTGTCCAGAAAAGTAAACGAACAATATCAATGAATTTAAATCTATCACGAGCTTTTATTATTTAGGGATCCGCAGTTACCGTTCATTGACACAATTATCATCTTTTAATCCACTACCACAATATTTCATAAAAAAAAAGAAAAGAACGATTCAATTAGCTTAACAACAGCCCACACTTTGCACATTTGCACATTTAAATTTCGATCGTCGGAGCCTCAAAGCGCTAACAATCCAATTACAGAGGTATACTTCGTACTGACCCTTTTTTACAAAAGTCGTGTTATCCATTCGGCTTTGAACCAAAAATCGTTCGAAACAAGGACCAAAATCCCAGTAACTTTATTGCCTAATCACCACCTACACCATCAATAAAAAAAAAAAAGAAGAAAAACCCCTCTCGAAATAAAAGGTTCCATTATCCTCGTCGAGCAACCTATACGCTACTCGTCCAATCGTGCAATTCATTCGAAAACTCCCCCAGATTAATAGCCAAACGGGGAAACAAGCGCCATATATAATCCATCTTCGCTTAGACCTCCCGAACAAAGTCAATTCCCAGATAATTACGATTGTGTGTGCACAAGTCCCGAAGTAAACCAGATCATCAACAAATGAAACCCTCAAGCTGACAGAAACAGAGCCACTTGAGCCTCTCGAAAGCAGCTAAAATTCCGCGAGAGTATGCACATGCGAGAGAGAAAGAAGAAAGCACATATAAGAAACAAAAGAACAAACAGCAGTCGTCGAGTAATCAGCGAGCGTGTGCCGCACAATGACTCTCTCTAAGCTTTTTTTCATCTCCAAGCAAACTAACTGAAATAAAATAAAAAAAGAAAGAAAGAAATAAGAATAAGGATATATAGATGTGGTGTACCTGTCTGTACGTGTCCTCGATGGTCGGCACGTAAGACTCGCGAAAGGTGCCCCTCACGAAGCGCAATACGAGGGAGGACTTGCCGACACCGCCCGCCCCGAACACCACGACCCTATAGTCATTGCTCTGTTCCGGCATCCTGACATCTGCCGTCGCGACTATTGTGTCGAGGCCCCTAAAGAGGCCCCCTCCCTGTCACGTCGGCGAAAAATTTATATATCAGCCCCGCACACCCGGGCCCCCCCTTGCACGCACCTCACTCCGTCGCACAGGTATTTATATATATACACACTGATATATACACTGGCCCGTGTGCGTGTGTGTGTGTGTGCACCTCCGACTTTAACCTTCGTCAGAAATTCTAGCCGCCTCTTGACTCTCTCCTCTCTCTCTCCCTCTTCTTATTCTTCTGTGGTTGGCTGCTGCAGCGGCGCACTAAACACGTACCCGTGCCACTTGACTTTCTTCTTCGCTACTGCTGCTGCTGCTGCTGCTGCTGCGGCTATTCTATTTTTTCTCCCTCTGTGTGTGTGTGTGCTCTCGAAAGTCTCCCAGCTGTGTGCCTCTGCGTCGGCACAATTATCGCGCGCCCAAGTGCTTCTCTGCCGCGCGAGAGCCACCGACTGATGACTCCTGACAGCAACGGCGGCGGCGGAGGCGGCAGTGACGGCGGCCGCACCGAGCGCTTACCTGTTCCACTTGACGCGTTCTATCGAGCAGCTCCACGTGGCTTCTCTCTCTCACTCACTCCCACTCGTTGAATTTCCTCCTCCTCCTCCTCCTCCTCCTTTACCTCCTCCTCGTCGACTGGCTCGTATATTATCTGCACGAGCGACGCTTCCGTTGCGTCTCTCTCTCTCTCTCTCTCTCTCTCTCTCTCTCTCTCTCACGCGTGCGTGTCCAGCTTTTTTGACGAATGTATATGTACGTTATATACAGTGTCGTGTGTACGGTGCGGATATCAGAGCGACACACACACGCACGCGCACGCACTTAGAGAGAAAGACGAATGGGGCTACGCGGTAAAACAAACAAACACGCGGGGGAAATCTCGCTGCACGCCTCGTCTCGTGTCTCGTCTCACTCTCTCTGTCTCTCTCTCTCGTCGTCGATGACGGTCGATCGATCCAAGACTCTTTCTCACTCTTTCCCTAGCAGCTCTCTCTCTCTCTCTCTCTCTCTCTCTCTCTCTCTATCTCTCCCTCTCTATCTATCGTATCTATCTCTGTAGAACGATGTGTATGGTATATAGTGTGCGTGTGCAATGGCTCGGGGTATATAATCTCACCGGCAGGTAGACACCGAGTAGCTCGTCCTGGCGTAGCTCTGCCCCCGCGTACTCGTCGCACCGCTGTCCTCGCTTATCATCCTCACCCACCGTCGCCTCTCTCTATATATGTATCTTGTTTATGTGTGTTCGCTGCACGGGCGCGGACTTGCGGAGACTGCTTACACTCTAGTGCTACTGCTGCTGCTGCTGCTGCTGCTGCTGCAGCTGCGGCCTTCGTTACGGTCGCGCGATCTTCGAACCCTGCAGTCTCTCTCTCTCTCTCTCTCTCTCTCTCCTCCTTCTACTCCTCCTTCTCTCCGTTGACCAGATCCTTCAACTCTTGAATTGTCTATACGTGCAGGTACTCGTATGGTTCGCAGCTCGTATTATACGCGCTCTTTGCCTTCTTCTCCTTGTTCCTCTTTTTCTTTTTTCTTTCTCTGGTTATTCCCAATTGTCCGGAGGTGAGCGGCTGTCCGACTGTTCTCGACCTCTGACCACTGGGAGTAATAACTCGCGCACACTCGCTGTCTCTCTGTCCTCTCGTTCGGGCTACCTGCGGTCGTCGACGTTGCGCTCGGTATATAGTCGACTTTTAGCTGCTGCTGCTGCTGCTGCTGCTCGGCTTTGTGCGTGCGAAACAACTGATGCTGCGCCGACGACGACGAACGACTTTGCCTCTCTCTCCCTCGCTCACTCTGTGCGTTGCACAGCCGCAGCTCCTATATATGTATATAGATAGGTGTGTGTGTGTGTGTGTGTGTGTATGCGTGGGACGTCGGCGTATGAGGGGGTGGAGATGGTAGTGGTGGTGGTGGTGGGGAAGAGCGCGATTGGCCCTCCCTGCTGTGCTCTGACTCTGGCTTCTGCTGCTGCTGTCGCCGCGGCCGCGTGAACTGGGCGCGCGCGATTCCGATTTTGCTGCAATACAAGCGCGCGTATATATGCCAGGCTTTATTACAAAGAGAGCATGGAGAGAGAAAAGTATATAATATATTATATCTATTTATATACAGCAGTTGCATATATATGAAGGAACATTCGTATTAATTTACAAATTATGTGTCTCGGATTCGCGTTGGTCAGCGTTGATGTTTGTTTGCTCGAGCGCGCCTACAAATGCGGCTGCATTATATCTATATATATATATATATAAAGCTCCATTAAACGTATACATATATGTGCTGCAATTTCGCTGTTGCGCGGATGTATAACCTACACATCTGTACTCCCGATGCGTGCACATGCATCACGTATAGTTTATGCAACAGTCGCGCAGATCTCTTTGCGAGCGCGAAAGAGAGAGAGAGAGAGAGAGAGAGAGAGAGAGAGAGAGAGAGAGAGAGAGGGGTTGAGTCTGGAGGGTGGGGGATGCGTGCGCAGTATAGCAGAGAGCGCGAGGCAGTCGCTTCGCGTATACCGTACTCTCTCTTTCTCTCGCGTGCCAGGAAAATCAATAGGAAAAGGTAGGATAAGGTATATAGGTGTGTAACGAGAGGGAACTGCGCGGCCGACAGAGAGTGAGAGAGAGAAAGAGAGGAACAAGGTGTGCGCTTCTGACGCTTCAGTGCTTCACCCACCAACGCCACCACCACCACTACCCTCCTATACCTGTGTGTGTGTGTGTGTGTGTGTGTGTGTGTGTGTCGCGTGCTACCGGCGGCGGCGATTTGCTTGTTGCAAGGGGGATTGTATAAGCATCGAGTAATAAACTCGACGAGCGCAAAGAGCTGTACAGACATGTGTATCTGTGTGTATGTATATATATAGGGAGGTTGTTAGGAGCATCGGACGATCGAGCGCGCGCATAAAGCCATGCCCACGCGCGCCAATTGACTCGATCTTTTGAGTTTTGACCGCCGTCGCACCGACCGACCGACGACGATGACGACGACGACGATGTCGCGTGCAGTCACGCCACTATGCTCGCTCGCTTTGTGGCCCCCCGTCTATATATATATATATATGTATAAAGATAGATGTGACGCCGGCCGCTATGTGTCTATTATCGGCTGCAACGTTATTGTGTCTGAAGCTTTCGGGGGATGGGAGATATATTCGCCCCGGCTAATAGCCTCCGACGTCGATTATCGAGCGCGCGCAATTGCTCATCTCTCTCTCTCTCTCTCTCTCTCTCTCTCTCTCTCTCACTCTTTCCTTTTCTTTTTGATCTGCGAACGAAAGCTGTTAATTATCGGAAAATGTCGGGATTGACTCGCTGTCCTATTTTTTCCTTTTTTTTTGTTCCTCATCTATGCACCCAAGCGACGCGATGTAACAGGTTACGGATGATGCTGCAGAGATGAAAGGGATTTGCGGATGATGACGCCTTTGTCGAGATCTCTGATGCGATGTTTGTAAGTTCTTTTGGTTTTTGTGTGTATCCGGAAGACTTGTGTATAGATGGAAATCAATATTTATTTGTTGATCTTCTGGATAACGCCTTGTACCGTGGTATCGAGTTGTAATGAAAATTATGACTATATGATGATACTGTATTGTTTATAAAAGAACTAAAATGTCAAATTTATTCCTATATTTAAACAAAAAAACTATAAGATAAATATATATTCGCGATTCTTCACACTTTATTACTTCAAAGTAATTTTTAGACGGTACTTATATGTGAGTAATTAGGATAAAGAACTTGAAGCGATTTAATAATCTTTTTGAATCTCTTACAAAGGCTTAAATTCACAAACGCTACAATTGACTAAAGCTCTCGACTAAAGAAATCCCTTTGATGCAAAGGTACCGCAGTAACAGTGCATGCACGTTGCGAGCATTTTCGAAACGCTTGATCTTACTCATTTGTATTTCAACCGACGAAATTCAAATAGTTCACAAAGAAAGTAAACCGCAAATTACCGGAATATGAAATTTATGTCAACACCTAATTTAGGTAAATAATTACCATGTCTTTACGGCAAAAGAGACCGAAGTTTTTGCAATAAATTCGTGGATTTACGGAATTTATATAAGAGTAGAAAAAGTATTCGATAAAAAAAAATTTAACTTCCTAATCAACGAGAATGTTAAAAATAATAAAATACTCGGCTTTATCTATTTGAAAATAATTTACAAATGGATGTTTTTGTTTGCTGTAAACTACTGCAAATCTTTCGCACATCCACTTTATGGTAAGAACTTTCGTTGTCTCCTTACTACAAATCGTCAACTAAGTGTAAAATCAGCCTCTCAAATAGTTTAGAAAAAGTTCTATCTCGCGAATATGTTTTTTCATTCAATTTCTAACATTTTATACTGAAACCTTGCTCTCAGGCTAAACAACCCTTTAATAAAAAAAAAAAAAAAAAATATTGGTATTCTTACGAGAAAACATTAATTTCTTTAAAAAAGCGGGTTCGTGAAATAGAACCTTTTCCCAACTAGCCGTAATTTAAATGTTAATTGATACAATCGACCTATTATCGGTGCTCAATGAATTCGAACGATAAAAACTGTTAGTAATAGCATTCATAAGACTAATTTCAACAAAATAAATTAATTTTATTCATTCCAAATGCAATGCAAAGTTTATATACTTAAAATTCCAATTGTAAGTATATAGGGGTCTTTCTCATTTGTATGTATGAACGATCCGCGTTTGACATAAAAGATTTTCTACTTAAACGTGTTTGCCTTTTCCACTTTGGATGTGACCATTAAAATCTACGCTTACTTCTTGTTACGTGAGATTTTTCAAAATCATCAAAAGAAGTTTAGTATAAAAATGTATACCTATACAACGAATTTATACTTTACCACTAAATATAAGTATACTTTTATCAATGCAATTCAATTCAATAGAGAAGCTTCATGATTTTCTTCTACTTAATAATTTGATTGACAATAGGTATATTAAGTAGAAGAAAATCAAATTAAAAAAAAATCAAGTCGAACTTTTTCTTTTTTACATTCAAACCAAAAGTCTAATAGATATAGCAGATAGAACATGTAGACCAACAAAGTGGGAATGTAATGTAATCCATGTTAAAGTATATATATGAAATTACAAAAATCTTAAATATCTATTTTTTTATTTATTAGACTTTGAAATATTTTCTAATGCTCTATGGACATGTGATTGGCATTTTGTTTCTTTACAAATTCACAATGAAATAATGGAATTCCGTTACTATTTACATTTCTATTTTATGAAACAATAGTGGATAACTGCATAATAGGAAGTAATCAAAATATGTAAACGAGTGAACTTTATATTCATGTGAAATGAGCTGTATGTACATGGCAAATATCTGAAGCTTTCAATTCATGGCTAGCATATTGTTATTTATTTGACACATTTTTGTAATTGCTTAAATAAAGTCTAATTAACAACTTATTAAACGTTGAATGTAAAATTACCATTGTACAATCAAATATTATTGCCAAACTTTTACAAGTCCATCACCGTTTGAAATGAACAGTTGGTTTTTAATTTTACATTTAATTACAATTAATAATATAACAATTATTTCCTATTGCTACTCTTACTTTAGACAGGTTGAAAGTAACTAGTCCAAAGATGGAAAAAAAAACCATTTGACAAAAAATGCATATAAGTCCTTTTTTCATCTAAGCGACAGTCACTTTATGCACTTCAGCTGCATTGTCTTAGGTCCGATTCTGGCAATTCGCCATTATTGCCCTCTGTTCTAATAACTCATCGTCTGTTCTTCTAAAGTTCTCATTCTAATGCTTCAAAAGTATTATTATATTTATGATTATATTAATAGTAATTTGTATAATAAGCTTATATTTCGTTAAAAGATAAATGAAAGATTTTTTAACAAAAATGTCCATTCATTGAATCCATTGTTTTAGGATCCATTCATTCGAGTCCATTCATTGGACACTGCTACATGTGTATTTTCTACACTATCTATTTCTTTCAATTTATATATTCTATTTATAGATTATGAATTATAGGGTTTATTATTAGCGATAAATTCAAAATTTGTTTATATTGAATTAACAAGACGATTGAATATTTATTCAGTGGTAAAGTTAATTCAGAATTCGATCTCATATGATAAGGATCGGAACCGAGATCGGAGCATAAATGTAATGAAAATTGAATTTATTAATTTATTAAATGTATATAAAAGTTTTCTTGTTAATTTATTTTGACATTAATACCGATTCTCATTAATGTTTATATATGCGTATATTACTATAATAAAATATTATTTATATAATTTAGAGTTAAAATTTTTTACTTATCGAGATGGTTCATACTATTGGCCGTATGATAATATACTCAATAACGGGTCGTAATCTGTTTCCAACCGTTTCGAGCCCAACAAGTGTCTTCCTTCCTCCTAACCTTCCTCTCGATAGAATTCGCTCCAACGCTTATTTTGAGTCTCACTGAACTTTTATTAACTGCTTTAAGATAACAGTCCTGTGATTATGGAAGTCCAATAAGCAATTACTTTTCTGATAAACTCCGCTAAATAAGTACTTCCAAGTCGTACGTACTTTTGTATCGTATAAACGTATGTATTGTGTATTGTATGTATACGCCGTTTTGATTTTTAGCTATAATCTTTTTTCTAGAAAATTTAATTATTAATTGAGGAAATTTTAGAAAAAATTTGGTAGAGCTACCTAAATTTCGTAAATTAAAAAAAAAATTTTAATATTTGGTAATCAAAAGATTAAACATATGAAATTAACGAAATATAAATTACTTAAAAGTTGATTTACAGTTAAATTAATTAAACCTGCAATCTTGAACCAACTAAATATAAATATTTTTTAGGGAGTTCACAATGACCAAATTTTCTTTCAGTATACTTACGTTTTATGTTTTGAAAAATAGTCTTTTAGATGCTATACTTAATTAAAAACTTAAAAATCGGAAGTTTATTTTTTATACAAAGTTAGTTATATAGAATCTATATAGATTTGTCATTTATCTTGATTACATTTAAGTATTTCGATTTGAAATTATTTTAGAATATTGAAATAAAAAAAAGATTGGAGTATTTGTATAAATTTCTATAATTATCACATAATAGCTTTGAAGTTGATTTGTTTTCCAATGAGTACATACATACATATGGAAAATTGGAAGTAATTGAAGTATATATCTATATAACTGATTATAGAAAAAAGTGTGTACTGTACATTTATTTAATTAATGCTATTACTAAAAAGAAATATTTTTTTAAGTGAACTCATTAATTTCTTTTTATTAACAGGTGTGAAGCGATCCTTACGAACCAAATTAATAACTTTTTATTAATTAGCCAACATTTCGGACGTATTTATTGAACGTACCTCATCAGGGCTATATCATTAATTTCTTATTAAAAACTTATATTTTCTATAAAGTGTATAAAAATCTGTATAAATTATTTCAATAATTCTTTATTTAAAAGAGGTTGATCGATGATGAGTCAAGAATCTAATTAATTATTTAAACCAATAACTTTTTATTACTAATAGATTTGCAATATATGGAACATGTATCTAAATATGCATATTAAAAATTTATTATGTTAAAAAAATACACTGTTTATTTATATATCAAAACTGAAATTATCATTAATTTTAATAATACGAACTATACAATCTTAACATTACTAAAAAAATCTTATTTCACAAAAATGTACATAACTTAATCTAAATTACAAAGCATTCATTGATTGGCATTGTATTGATTCTTAATAGTATGATCACTACCTTCATTTTCAATTGTGTCATACATCCACTTACGATTATTCCTGAAAATATAATTTAATAAATAAATTGAATATCTATGGATAAAATAAATAATTAAATAATGAATAGTAATTCTTACCTGCATTCATGACCGCACTTTCTTGATGAGCATTTTGTACAAGGAAAATGACAACCCATGCAAGATTTTTGCAAGCAATCACAAAGATTTTCTCGAGTGGCTATGTAGATACCTCTTTCATCATATAAAACTGTTTTTTTGTTTCCATGATGTAAACGTCGATTCAATTTACGCTTTTCTCTCTCGCTTTGCTCTGGATCAAAATTATGTAAGAATTTTTTTGTAACGGTGTCAACTCCTCTGTGTCTGGCACCTCGAGTTCTCTAAAAATTTTAAACACTTTAAAAATTAAGTGGCATTTTTCCAGATTATTAGAAAATGTTTTTTTTAATATTAAATCGTAGAGTTAAATACGTACTTTAGAAGGTCCACTAGAACCATTCAAAGAATCATCCATGATATAAATTATACTTTATAATCGTATTATAATCAACAGAAATTTACACGAAATTTTTATATATTAGCAACTTTCTTTCCGAATTTGCACTGTTTATATAAGAATATTTAGACAGCTATACGCTGAGAATAATCCGCTCACGAATAAATTGCGAATAAACACAAAACATAACCTCTTATACACAAACCTAGTAACCTGCTGGTTGCTACAAGGTATATATGATGCTCGAAAGCTACAATCGGATACAAAAGTTTTCTGATCGCTAACGACGCTAACGTTGGGATTCCGTTGGAAAAGAGCTGCATGAGAATGAAAAGGAAGCGTCTTCTGCAGAAGACTATACGTCACATGATCATAAACCCTGTCCTAACTCCTAGTTCCTACTCATTCTATTTCTCTTACTATCGTGAATTCGTTCAAAGAATTTAAAATAAACGCTTTTTATATTTTCCCAAATTTTGAATAAATATTATATAACATTATTTTCAATAACATATTAGTTTTGCTTTGTAATAATTTTTTAATATTTTTCCATAGTTATTTTTGATGCTTCCTGTTTCCATACTGAGTGGTTATCCAAATAAAATAGCAAAATTCAAGTTGATCAGTCGGTCTTCTGTAGCTAGTAAGCACGCGTGTTGGTTCAAACATAACCTAACATTTGGTTAAGAAATGTGTTGGTGTGTAAAATGAATAATTTTGTTAAAATAAATATAAATTATTTATGTATTAATTTATTGTTTCGATAATTATATATTTGAGAACATATACTTACCTTGGTGTCTATACATGGTAGTTGTTTGAAATCCGTTTAAAAGTTAATCAAAATGGGGAGAAAAGACAGATTCAATAGGAAAGCAAGAACTACCTCAAATATTGAAATTGATAATACTACAACAAAAAAAGTATTTTATTTTATTTGACTTTATTAAAAGTAAAAATAGTACATGTTAAGCACTATACAAATTAAATATTATAAATATATTTTCAGATAGCAGTAGATATTGCTCATCGTGCAGATGAATTTGACAACTGTAATGCATTGGTATTGCCTAATGAAAAAAGGAAAACCAAAAATAAAGATAAGCCAGTAACTATAAAGCGGCTACTTTCCAAGAAAAAAAGAAAACAGTTAGAAAAAGTGTTACAAAAAAAGGAAAAGAAAAAAAATGTAATTTACACCATATTACTTCTTGTACCTACATGCAAACATATATAGTAATTTACGATATATTATAATAATGTGATGATTAATTTTTAGAGAGCAGCACTCGTTGAAGAACTAGCGAAAACAAATATTCCTGAAGAAGAATTAAAACAATATGTATCACTAACAACAGTTCAAACTAAAGGACTAAAGAGGCATTTGCGAGAGACTCAATTAGAATCAAAAACAAATCCTGCAGAACTAGTTAATAACGATGATTCTGAAGAACCGGTTGTGAATTCATTAAAAGGTGCTAAGAAAAGGAGAATTGGCATATTGAATAAAGTTAAAGAAGAATCTAGTCTAAATGATCCAAATACTCTTGGTATTGATGTAAGTAATTACTAAAAATATGCCATGTACTGACATTATGGTATTACTATGATTTATACAATTTCTATAATTTATAATTCGTGATATTACTCTAAGCAAAAGCTCACTTAAGTCAGCCAATGTAAATTAATACATTTAATAAATATGTTTAATAAAAATGGTAGTTGTTGGAAAGGGGATTAATTTCTGAGAGCCTCTTCAAGCAGCTAATCAAATTTAAATTTTAAATTATACTTTAGAAATATTAACAAAATTTTCAATTGTAGGAATCCTCCGATAGTGAGGATGAATCTGATGATAATGAAGAAACACATGATGATGATGAACATGAAGTTGAGAAAACAAAAGAAGATAACATTGAGGAAGAAAATCAGAAATCAAAAGCTTGTGAGCAAGAAAATAAAGAGCAAACTAAAGAAACTGTTCAAGAAGAAAATAAAACAAAAGATAGTCCAAAAATTTTAGATACAAATAAAAAAGAGTCAAGCAAAGTTATAGATCCTGTAAAAGTAGTTGAGAAAAAACCAGCAGTTTTTGTAAGTTTGGATAGAAAACCAGAAGTACAAGAGGCAAGATTAAAACTTCCAATATTAGCAGATGAGCAAACAGTAGTTGAAACAATCAATGACAATCCTGTAATTATAATAACTGGAGAAACAGGAAGTGGTAAAGTATTAATTTTCATAAATAAAATTAAATTCTCCATATTTGGAAATAATTTTTTCAAATCCTTGATTTTAATTATTTCAACATTTCTCTTAATAATATTTATTTATCTTGCAATCAATGATTTACCAAAATATTAGAAGCACTGACCTTAATAAGTAAATCTATGGATTATAAAAGGTCATGAAGATTTAAATAATCAAATTAGTCTTTTAACAAATAATTCTATTCTATAATTGTTCTTAGTTTGTTTTTGTCATGAAATTTAATGAATTACTGTAATAGAAATTATGTTAAACTATATTAATATATATTTATTTATGTTCAATTTTTAAAGGTAAAACTACACAGGTTCCTCAATTCCTTTATGAAGCTGGCTATGCCAGAGATAAAATGATTGGTATCACGGAACCTAGAAGAGTTGCTGCTATTTCTATGAGCAAAAGAGTTGCTGAAGAAATGAATCTCACTGATAAAGAAGTTTCATACCTCATTCGTTTTGAAGGAAATGTTAATCCCGAAACAAAAATAAAATTCATGACAGATGGTGTTTTGTTAAAAGAAGTCCAAAACGTAAGTTTATAGTATGATTTAAATTTAAGATTTATAATACAATTTACATATTCATGAATAAAAATAAGTTAACATATTTTTATATTTCTAGGACTTCCTTTTAAAAAAATATTCAGTCATAATTTTAGATGAAGCTCATGAGCGGAGTGTCTACACAGATATATTAATTGGCTTATTAACTCGTATAGTTTCACTTAGGATAAAAAGAGGAGAACCTCTTAAACTAATCATAATGTCAGCTACTTTAAGAGTAGCAGATTTCATTGATAATCCCAGATTATTTAAAGTAAAACCTCCAGTCATAAATGTTGAATCTAGACAGTTTCCTGTAACAATACATTTTAACCGTAGAACTAATGAAGACTATGTAAAAGAAGCTTTAAGAAAAGCAGTGAAAATACACACACAACTTCCAGATGGCGGAATATTAATATTTTTAACTGGTAAAAGATAAAACTCTAAGTACTTCTCTATTTCAAAAATATATTCTAAAAATAATGTAACTAAATTCTTTTAAACAAGGTCAAAGAGAAGTTAATACAGTAGTAAGACAACTACGCAGAGCATTTCCATTTAGACAAAAAAAATGGGCGAAAGACTCTAAAAAGAAATCGAGAAAGGAAGAAAAGATAATGGAAAAAGAGAACGGCGATGACAGCGATCAAAATTCAGAAGAAGAGTTTTTCTCAAAGGGTTCTAAAAATAAACGAAAAAAAGTACATGAAAACCCTAAATTGCCTCAAGTCGATCTTGACATGTAAGGAACTTAAAATAATTTAAAAATTAGCATACATCTATTAATTATAATTAAAATCGTTTTATTGAAATTTTAGTTACTCAGCTGTTCCAGACGATGGTCAAGATGACTTAATTGACCTCGAAAACACGAGGCTTGAGGGTGAGAATGAACTTGATGAAGAGGATGAAGAGGCTGTTGACTTAAGTGGTGCATCGAATTTGCAACCTCTTTGGGTGCTGCCTCTTTATTCTTTGCTACCTGGTCATAAACAAGCTAAAGTGAGATTTGAACCTGCATTTTTTTAAATTTTTGATAATACAAATATTTTTTATAATTAATATAATATTTATATATATTTGATTTTGTGACTGATTGTAATAAAAATATTATATTTGATTTGGATATCTAATAGTAGAGTATTACAATCTATAATATACACAATAAATAATGTTTTAATTTATTGATGGAAAGCATTAGAGACATATGCAAAATCAAACTTTCAATAAAGTTTTGTATCAAAGCCATATTTTTTTAACTTTCAAAGTTATTTTTTTTTAATACAATTTTTAATAAAAAGTTATTCTTTTTAATATTTTATTCTATTATGCTTTTTGAATGTACATATTTGCATCTTATGAGTATCTAATTTAATAAATGAATAAAATAATATTTACTCCATTCTATAATAGGTATTTGAAGCACCACCCGAAGGTTGTCGTTTATGTGTAGTATCAACAAACGTTGCAGAAACATCTTTGACTATTCCTAATATAAAATACGTTGTAGACAGTGGCAAATGCAAAACGAGAATGTATGATAAAGTGACGGGAGTAACTACTTTCATGGTTACATACACTAGTAAAGCCGGTGCTAACCAGCGAGCTGGTAGGGCAGGAAGAACAGGTCCTGGTCATTGTTATAGGTAAAAATATTAACTGTTATAAAAACTTAGATATTACTTTAATAAAATGTGATTAACAGATGCACATATTTTGTACTAATTTTAGATTATATTCATCGGCCGTTTTCAATGATCAGTTTGAGCAATTTAGTGAACCGGAAATACGTAGAAAGCCAGTTGACGATTTACTATTGCAAATGAAATTTATGAATATTGATAAAGTCGTTAATTTCCCTTTTCCTACACCACCAGGAGACGAGCAATTAAAAATGGCAGAAAAAAGACTGAGCATACTTGGCGCTCTTGAAACCCCGAGTATTATGCAAAAGAAGAAGAGTAAGATCAAAGATTTGAATTACAAAGCTTACATTATACATATATGTATAAGTATTATATTTCATTTTGATGCAATAACTACTAAAAACAAAATATGAAACGAATAATTTTTAAATACATTAAAGTAATTCTTGGGTTTGATTTACAAATATTTTTTCATTTTTAGATCTTTACTGTGCAAAGATAACAGACTTGGGAAAAAGTATAGCTGCTTTTCCCGTTTTACCTCGATATGGAAAGATGTTAGCACTTTCACAGCAGCATAATCTGATTGCCTACACAGTGTGCATGGTAGCTGCTTTGTCAGTGCAGGAATTACTAATCGAAGCTTTTGGAACTGATGAAAATGTACAGAATAAGTGGACGCAGACTCGTCGTTTTTGGGCTGGTACCGGAAATAGTTTTCTTCTTGGTATGTTAATAAGTTGTTTAATAATTTGAAGAGAATAGAGATATTATGAATTATAGAAAAGTGGCGAAAATAAATTTTTTTATTAAACTTATAATTTTTGTAGGAGATCCAATGGTTTTAATCCGAGCTGTGGGTGCTGCAGAATATGCTTCATCAAAGGGAAAATTAACAAAGTTTTGCAATGAACATGGCTTGAGAGAAAAAGCTATGGTTGAAATAAGAAAATTACGTCATCAGTTGACCAATGAAATATTGTTGGGTGTTCCAGGCTTGGACTTAAATATTAATCCAGAGTAATTATTTTTATGTCTAATGTGAAAATATACATTTTGTATTTCTTGACACTACTTGAGTTATAATTTTTGTTGGTATTGCTATATGAATTAAATATAACTTTTATTTTTTTTTTTTAGAATGCCACCCCCAACAGACACAGAAGCAAAATTACTTCGACAAATCATCGTTGCTGGAATGGTTGATCAGGTTGCTCATAAACTTTCTCCAGAAGAAATCAAAGAATACAGTACCGAAGGCGATAATAATAAGAAAAAATGGAAATATGCATATAAGTAAGTTAAAATTGCAAATATTTGTAATCGTTAAATGTAAATTAACATTTAAAATAAGGCATGGTAAAAATTACATTAGAACACGAGTGTTAATTACGTTTTTTATGTATTAAATATAATTCTTTTAGAACCCTTGAGATGGAAGAACCAGTATTCATGCATTCAACGTGTGTTTTCCGCAAATCACCTCCTGAATGGGTGGTGTATCAAGAGGTTTATGAAACCAATAAAACCTACATGCGCGGCGTTACTGTCATAGAGCCTGAGTGGTTACCTAAATTTGCACCATTATTGTGTTCTTTAAGTGAACCTATGATTGATCCACCACCTCGGTTAGAAGCAGTTATTGATTATTTTTTATAATCTTAAGGGGTAGATTATGTTATTAATAATATTGTATTTAATTTTTACAGATATGATTCAGAGATTGGAAAAGTATTGTGCCATAGGACTGGAACTTTCGGCCCAGGTGGATGGGAGTTACCGATAATTGAAGTAGAATATCCAAAGGACTTGGAAGGAATTAAGTGGTTTGCACGTTTTCTTTTAGAAGGTGAAGTTTTTCCTAAACTGAAAAAATTTGTGCCTGTATTATTATCAACACCAGGAAGTCTTAATAAATCTTGGGCTAAGTAAGATATTTATCTGTTTTGCCACTCATTTAGACTTCGTTTACTAAAGAAAATAATTATTTTAATGTATTTTAGATTATTACCACGGGTTGAAATAATAACTAAACTGCTTCTATCAAAGGGCATTATGTCAAAAGACAAGTTAATAGATGCGTGGTCAAAAGATTCAAAGTGTAAGTTTTTGACTTTGTTAATTTAGTACATTATTTTAGTACGTCGTATATTTCTAATACGTAAATTTCATTTTTCTTTCTAGTTTTCTTGTCAGCATATCAAAAATGGTTACCTGAATCAGCACATGCAGAAGTAATGCTAATGTGGCCACCTTTGTAATTATGTAAATATTTATGTTATAAACGTTTCCTGTAAATATTTTTATACATTAAAAAAATATATGAACACAATTATTTGTTTTAATACTTTATTTCATGAAAAGCTTCATAAAAAAACTGAAGCAAACTCACATAACAGGATACATGATCATTGACCGTTTCAATTCTAAATTTTTCACTGAACTAGATAAATGACTATATTTATTATTTTTTTTAGTCATATGGTAACATTATTTATGAATTATAAATCTGAATTCATTAATGCACGAGTACAAAAGGCAGTGCTAATTAATTGTGCGAATGATGAAATGAAAGCAGTCTTGAGTCAAAAGGTCTTAATAACAGAGTTTGTAAATAAACATACATATTCATTTTATAAGCAAATGTAACTCACTTTTTAAATATGACCTAGTTGTATTTGCAATAACAATCTCTAAGTTCATGATATCAATGAGAACGATCACGATAAATTACATTAAGTTATAAATCCTTGTTTCATTTGCTAAGTTAACAACTAAAATAAATTAAGTCTACAGTTTCCATCGATATATATCATGTACTTTTATATTTTTTATTATAGATTTATAGAAGTTATAATTTAAGACAATGTATAAATAGTTTCTTTAATGATATCTAAATTTTCAACGTTCAAATTCTAATTTAAATTCTATCACTACTGATTCAGAATTTTATTCTGTAAAATGATGATCTTTTGCTTTTATTTAAAATTCTGTTTCGATGGAAACTATAAAAGTAGAATTAATATATAATTACAACACATCTACATAGACTTTAATTTTTACTGAATGAACGTAAATAATCCATAAATATCATCAACTAATATCAAATTGATTTCAGTTGTGCTACATTCTAATTATCTTTGGAATAAGGTATTTTTAGTCCGATTTAATTGGTTTTTTGTCTTTCCTTTTAATCGGATTTTTTAAACAAGTATCATGAACACCTTTCAGGTCAAATGCATCTTTAATGTTATCCTGAAAATATTTAAATTGTGTTAGGAAATATTTTTGATTGTTATAGAAAAGTAATAAAAGAATCATATTTAAACTTACCATTGAAAAAAGGAACTTAACTAATTTGCCTTGACGATCGGCATATGGTCTTCTTTCTACTTCTTTACCCTCTTTAAAAAGTATTAAGGTCGGCAGTTGTTGGCTTTTGCTTGAGTCATTGATATGATACTTTGCTGCTGCGTCAGGGTACCTCCCGATATCTACTTTACCGAATTTCAAATTTTCCAAAGCAAACCTAAAAATTAATAAGAAAAGTAAATGATTGAAATTTAAAATATTTTATGCTCAATGTTCAAAATTAATTATAAAATAAACGTTTGCAGAAATACAGCATAAGTAAAAGTTGTATATGCATAAAGGCAGACTTAATATGTTTTGAAAAATTATAATATTTTACATGGCAAATAAATATATGATAGATACAATGAACTGTAGTTAAATTTAATAAAAAATTCAAATTACATTAGTTTTTTGAAAATATTCATATTCTAATTTTGTTTAATTAAAAGATACATAGTGACTTACTTGGCTGACAATTCAGAAAATATCGGTGCAAAATTCACACATGCAGGATTCCAGGCTGTATAAAATGCAATTAACCAACAGATTTTAGTATCACGTTGCAGCTCTTCCTGCAAGCTATTTTCTCCACGCAGATAAATCACATTCTCTGGACCCTGGTAAGTTGGTTCGGGAAGTACTAGACCACACACTAACAAGACATTTAATTTAATAAAACAACAATTATAAGAGGTTAATAACTATCAATTTAATCACATGAAATAATGAGTTTAAATATTTACTTACAAAGAAAAACTATTCCATACAAAATTCCTAAATGTATATCAGCATAGAACCAAAGAATCAAATTTGCCACTTTTGTATACACAAAACTCGATGAAAGATAGCTAATCATATTTACACTTCCAGCCTTTCTTGTCCTAAGCATTATGACTATCATCAAGAAAAATAAAATTTCTGCTTCCCTCTGAAACAAAAGGACAATCCAAAGAGTAAACAATAGAATTTTGCATATTCTTAATATTAAAGTAACATATAGCTTACATCATCAAGTTCACAGTCAGTTTGAGAAAATAAAAAGTGGCAAACATAAGGCAATCTTTTAGAAATAATATAAGAGACACTAAGAAAGATGTTAATTAAATAATATGGTCTCATCAACTGCCGAAGATCTCTTCTTAACCACTGAAAGTCATTTTTTAAGCCAAACATCTTGAATCGACTAGATTCTCCCGTAGACATAAGTATAGACTGCAAGCCTTACACCGAGAGAATCAGGATATTCAAGATAAATAAACTATCAAGATTTCTTCTCTTTTTCAAAAAATAATGTCAAATGAAGCCTCATGCGAACAGTAATTCCTTTTCTTGTTATTTATATGTTTAAACTGGAATCCTAGACCCTCATCCTTAAATTATGTAGTCTGAAGTTGTGAAATACATCTAAATCAACATTGAAAATAACAACATGAAATATTGTATCAAGAAATAATAATTAATGACTTATATTTAACAACTATTCTATTCTGTTTTTGATTGACTGAAATGAATTTGCATTTTTAATTACGTTTTAGAGGTTATAAGTATCTTTAAAGTAAGCGACTGTAATGCAACAAAACTAGCAAAACTAGTTTAATAAATGATATCTATTTGAAACTTGATTTACACCACACCCACGCACGTTTGTTTTCCTTTTGTTATCACTTGACACTTATGTAGTCGATAATTGGTCGTTTACGTCGTCTTTCTTCATCTGGTGAACTTAGTTGATATATTTAGTACTAGAAACTGCAGGGCTGCCAGATAGTGGGGAGCAAATAAAAAACGTGCAGTGTCAAGTGCCACATTGAATTTCCCTGTACAATATAACTGCAGTCAAGTTAGTTTAGTCTATGTACGTGTTTATATCTTCTGCTACATTATTCTATTTACATACTTATTGTGTAGTTTTACAAGTACTTATACAAAAAAATGTGAGAATAGAAATAATTTCAGTAAGTAACTTTATTCCTCACATTTAATTTCTTTTTTGCTCTACGTTCATTCATTTTTTGAAATTAATATAAATCAAAAACAATATAAAAGATTATATATAAGTATTGAATTTATAATTTTATAACGCACATTTATATGTTAAATTACTTTTTTATTATGAATAAAACATGCATATTTAATAATTGATAGAACAAGCTATTTTTACTTTGATGGTATGATAAAAATTTCAAATTTTTGTATGAACAATAAATTATATTATACATTTTTAACTCATTTTTTTTAAAAATATTAATTTTGTATAGGTTACTTCAGAATAGTGTTTAAAATTAATAGATACTAATTTAAGTACCTATATGTCTAATTAAAATAAAGATAGTAAGTAAATTTCAATCAATTATTTGTGTTCAACATATAGGTATTTAAACAATAATTGAGTCTTTTTAAACACTGAATAGATATGCATAAATATTTAAAGATCAAATAAAATGAGGCAATTAAATTTTTAATTTATGATGATGTCAGTCACTTAAAAATAATTTAACTTAGTAGGTTTCAATATAATGACCTTTTTATTTTGTCACACAATAATGTTATGTCACAATTGTTCAGAAAATAATTAATGGTTTCACAATCTTTGTAAAATAAACAGTCATATCAGCATTCTCCAAGTCCACTACAGATTTAATAAAGTTTGATCTTATTGTTGCTGGAAAGTTTGAGCTCTAATCTTTGATGCTGCAGTACATGCGCAGAACTGTTATCATATTTAATTATTAAACCAGCAATGATAAAAGACATAAATTCTCACAAATATAGTTTCTAAAAATATTGAAAGCAGTCATTCAGCAAATATGGCATTGTTTCAATCATCAATATCGTTATTTATTTTAAATGCATGGCTCATTTTACCATGCACATTTGGAATGAATAAATCTATTCCAGTTGTTATAAATACGTGGAATTTTCAGTATGCAGCACAAGCTGGTAAGAAATAAAATTTCAAATAAGATATAGTTTTTTCTGTATAAGGAAAAATATACAAAAGTATTACATTTTTTTAGCATGGCATACGATTTATAACAATAAAGGAAGTGCTATAGATGCTATTGAGGATGGTTGTAGTCGTTGTGAGGACCTACAGTGTGATGGAACTGTGGGTTATGGTGGGAGCCCAGATGAAAATGGAGAGACAACTTTAGATGCACTGATAATGGATGGGTCGACTTTTATTTCTTATTTTATTAAATATAATTTTTCACCTAATATTAAAAATTACAAAAAAAAAATTAATATTTTAAATGCTATAGTACAACAATGGATGTTGGAGCTGTTGGAGGACTGAGAGATGTGAAAAATGCAATTTCAGTAGCTCGACATGTTCTAGAAAATACAGCTCATTCGTTACTTGTTGGAAGTCTAGCAACAGAATTTGCCTTAAAATTAGGATTTTCAAAGCAATCATTGCAAACTGATAAATCATATAGCATGTGGAAAGAATGGAAAGATAACCAGAATTGCCAGCCAAATTTCTGGAAGGTATAGCAAACTGTATCGATTTAAATAGAAAATAAAGTTATCTTCATTGTTCTTTTAAATTATAATATTAACTTTTACAGAATGTTGTTCCAAATCCAACTGCTTTTTGTGGTCCTTATAAGCCAAAGAGAATAACCAAATATCCACAAAAGTTCATCCATTCTGATGAAGATAATCATGATACAATTGGAATGGTTACCATTGATTTAAAGGGTCGCATTGCGGCTGGAACTTCAACTAATGGTGCGAGAAATAAAATTCCTGGACGAGTTGGAGATTCTCCAATTGCTGGAGCTGGAGCATATGCAGACCAAGAAGTAGGAGCTGCAACTGCTACTGGAGATGGAGATATTATGATGAGATTTTTACCAAGGTATAAAGCAGAATTATATTATAATTTTATGAATATGCTAAAACTTTTATAAAACAAGAAAAACTAATCAAAGTTTTACTTTTTTAAGATTTTATAAAGTAAAATATTTTTTAAAAGTAATATTTTTGAATAAAATTTAATATAAATAACAATTCTGTAGCCAATTAAATGTATAGAAATTATCCTTTTTTTAGTTTCCTGGCTGTGGAGCTGATGCGTCAAGGACAATCACCAACTGCAGCTGCTGAGAATGCAATCAAGAGAATTGCTAAACATTATCCGAAATTTTCTGGTGCAGTGATTGCCTTAAATAAAGAAGGACAGTTTGGTGCTGCGTGTCATGGTTTAAAGGTCTTTCCATTTTATGTAACTAATTTGCAACTTGGACAGCCAACTATTTTTCGCCTTCCATGCATCGGCGAATCACAAGTAAAAGATATCTGTCAAAGAAGATTACCTATTTCAGATGTAAATTATTGGAATGTATATAATAGGAATTGACAATGATATGGTTGATTAAGTATGGCACTGCAAAATAGGTAACATGTTTGAATTTTGGTTTAGAAAACAAATTTCTAAACCACAATTTCTTAAGGATTATACAACATTTACAAATTTTTTATAATAAATACGAATTTATCATAGTTGGTAGACTTATACACTTCGATGCAAATAGCGTTACCTCTTTTACGACTTTACCAAACTAAAACTAGTTTTTGCCGTATAAATGAAAATATCCTATTTTTGTAAAAAATAATAATGTATATAATGACCTTTCGACAATATAATTTTAAGAACCACTCCCAATTTGGCGCTGCTGGAATTTTTAGAATGTTTCACTCATATTTCATAAAAAATCATTAGTATATATTTCTATAAATTGTTATTGAAAATGTATTTATTTTTATACATTGTACTGAAGAATAAAAACTATTATTAATTTTAAATTTGTTTTTTTTTTTAATTGATTGTAATATTATTCTTATTATAATAGCAAGTTTAAAGGACCTGTTTGCGTAGAAATATAAAACTTGAATTTTAATAAAAATTAACAATCTTTTACACAATATGTCGATAGTTGAAAGTGCATTTTTTTATTTATTTTTTTAAATACCTTGCATGGGATGAAAGTGGACTTAAAACTGAGTAAAATAATGCTTAATCTATCGAGAAGCATAAAAACAACTCGCACTATAGCGGCTGATTAAAAATCTCAAAAAAAAATTTCTTTGTCAACATTCGGTAAAAAATACGTGTCACATTATTTTCCAAGAATATATACAAATTTAAAAAGTTCAGTGATGTGGCGGTACTCTAACCGTTCAATTTGAGATGGATTCGATCATATTATAGTATTCACTTTTTAGGGCTAAATTGTAAATATTAATCAAATTTTATTTTTCCCTTTTATATATTGTAATAGAGAAGCCGATTTTTAATGTAGCGCTCGGTAAAAAGTCTGCAAGGCCAGGTAGTCGCGTGCTACGCTTATAAGTCAAGGAAGACACTCGCATAAAGACTCTACATGTGATTGTTGTGTTGCGTCGAGAATACATATCTCTCTCACCTGCGATAGACAGCCCATACCTTAGCAGAGTTGTCGAACAAGTCGGAAATGAATATATCTGTTCTATTACAGCATAATTCTCAGTCATAGCTTTTTACGCGCCTCGACATCTTTAACTCAACTTACAATTGAACAAATCTATTATTAATATAATACTTATTGACTCCGATACGTGATTGTTGTCAAGGAAAAAGTGAAAGTATAGATATTATTATTGATTAGTGCATTTAGATCATCAGTTCATCAACGCTGATAACATATTTCTTATCTGCATGTATATAATACGATTAATCGTATAGAAATAATTAAAGTAAAATATATTCTATTGTGATCATGAGTTTCTTTAAAGTGTGGACGTTCTTAATTATTCTGCAATTGTCGTGGAAATTGTCTTATTCCTTGATAATTGTAACATGGGACTTTCCAGTTGCTACTCAAGCTGGTAAGTACGAGTAGTACGACTAGAAAAATTAGAATCTTAATAATTTATAAGATAGTACAACCAAACTAGTTATAATTTGAAATGTCATTTATTTCAATGATACAAAGGTATACATGCAGATTACATTAAACAAGTTTATAACAATTACACGTTTATTACTGAACTAGAATTTAAGAATAATAAAACATGAACAATGATTTTTTAAAAATAAATCATCATATTTTTTAGCTTGGGAAACGTTGCTTCGAAGAGGAAATGCTATTGACATAATTGAAAGTGGTTGCGGTGTGTGCGAATTAGGAAAATGTAGTGATTCGGTTGGTTTCGGTGGACATCCGGACGAGGACGGTGAAACTACTTTGGACGCTATGATAATGGATGGGTAAATGATTAACAAATGAGAAAAATGTTGATGCAGCAAATTGTCCGATTCATTTTCAAACTGAAATTCGTGATTTAAATAATCATTATAGCGACAACATCTTGTGTAGTTTACTCTTGACTTAATTTTGCTTAGCGCACAATGCAATAGAATTGCAACAGAATTATGTCAATACTTGTACAGCAGCTAAAGTGTATTCTTTGCTAAAAATATCGGATTGGAATCGATTCAATTATGCAAATAGCCTTAAAAAATTATTAATACCGATTGAATTTAAAACGCTTTTAATTTTGCAATTTGTGTAAATTAATCAATTTTAATCGGATATTTTTATGCATATGGTTGATTGTATTGTGCGGATAAACGTGCGGATAAATTTTCTGCGGCAGTTATACGTACGTACATGGATCCTCCTTTTAGTGCACTTTATAGCTACCACAAGTCTGATGACCGTTCTACTGCAAAGTGTATAACGTATAATTTTCATAACATAAGCAGAAAGAGTCGAGCAGATATTATGGCGAAATGGCGATACTTTTCACCACCAGTACAAAAAAACTATTTTCATCTTCAAAGGGTCACGATGGACGTTGGAGGAATCGCTGGCCTGAGGCGGGTAAAGAATGCAATATCCGTAGCTCGTCGCGTTCTAGAAAATACGGAGCATTCCCTCATCGCCGGGAATCTCGCAACCGAGTTCGCTATGAAAATGGGATTCCTCAACGAGTCTCTGCAAACCAATGCCTCGCGAAATGCCTGGCAGCAGTGGAAAAACGAAAATTGCCAGCCAAACTTCTGGAAGGTCCTGCGCTGATGAATATTATTATATCTTCGACTCCCGCAAAGATAATAATATAGGTGCTAAATGAAAAATTTCCATTTTTAAGAACGTCGATCCGGATCCATCGACTCATTGCGGTCCTTATAGAGCGATAAAGCCAGCCGAGAAGGTGCCAAAGGTAGAGAACGTGGGAGCGGACAATCACGACACTATTGGAATGGTCGCGATAGACTGGGAAGGTAAGATTGCCGCGGGTACATCGACCAATGGATTGAAACACAAGATTCCAGGTCGTGTGGGCGACTCGCCGATCGCCGGTAGTGGAGCTTACGCCGATCAGGAAGTTGGTGCAGCCGCTGCGACCGGAGATGGTGACATTATGATGCGCTTTTCGCCTAGGTTATTATATTAGAAAATTACTCACGATTTATATAGAATAGGTACAAAGATATATAGAAGAATAAATTATATTGACAAGTATATATTTAGCACCACAAAACAGTGAATAATCACTGTTTCGCAGTAAATCTCGTTGTTTCCGGTATTATTATTATTACTATTATTATTATTATTTGTACTTACGCAATATAATTATATTAATTGCGTCAATATTTTTGTTCAATTAGTTTCTTGGCAGTCGAATTGATGCGACAAGGACACTCGCCAACGGCTGCAGCTGAAATGGCAATCGCAAGAATCGCCAAACACTATCCAAATTTTACGGGTGCTTTGATAGCCTTGAACAAAGACTACGAGCACGGCGTCGCTTGTTACGGACTCAAGAGCTTTCCTTACTACACTGCTTCAACCAAAGACGGTGGACCGATCTTTCATCGTATATCTTGTGCTTAATTATGCAATTCCAGCAAATTATGTAAATGTAAATAAATATGAATATCGAGTAATTGACTGTGATATAGATTTGTTCTTATTACTAAATTGTCTTTTCATCAATATTATTATAAGTAAATGTGTAGAAAATTTGAGAATTAATCAGAGTGCGCTAAAAGATATAATAAGCTTCAATATTATATAAGATAATCGATAAACGTCCAGATTCTATTATTGATTTATTATTTTTGTAGCTGTCACTGAAATCATACCGGTACGTATTATAATAAATTGAGTGATGTACATCATGATAACAAAATTTCTATATTAATCTTCGTGGATTTGTATACTAGATATATAGTTATATATAGAATATGTTTGTGTGCTTTGAAGGTGGAGATTGCAGGCTCAGATATATGATATCATTTAAAATGTGTATGTAATGTATGTAATATAAATACGAATTTACATTGCAAACACGATTCATGATAACTTATCTTGACTGTAAAAAATTATTTTATATTGGACAAAAATATGGCATGAGCTACTTTGCAATATTTTTATTTAATACATCACTATTGAATCATATGTATAGGAGGGCAAAAAAGGATACATACAATCTAAAGTAAAATAAATTATGTAAGATTAAATATTAAATATTAAATTGTGGAAAAATTGACTGGTATAAGCTGAAATGAATAAAATACAAAATCACAAACTCAACAAAAAAAGTGCATTAAATAAAGGAGAAATCGTTAAATAAATAACAGTACGTGTTTTGTCCAGTCTTCGTCCAATGCCAAGATAAAGTCCGATGTTGATAAGTATACTTATATCATTATTATGACAGCTTTCTATAAGTTAATTGAAGATAATTTCAGAGCGAAAATCCAACCAAACACTGACCTGCCAGTCTCACTCGAGTCATTGGCACTACCGCATCACAGTCTCTGCTATCGCGCGAAACATGAAGCATTGGCATTCATCGAGCAAATTTTTAGTTCAACTTTTAGTATTAGTTTTATGTTTTAACAATGGCTACGCCGGAGTAAATCCAGTTGTAGTCGTCACGTGGAATTATCCCAACGCTACTCAAAAAGGTAGGAACCATAAAGCAGAATGTTCGATTTTTATACAGAAAAGCATTATTTACTTTTTTTATTTTACGAGATGAAATAATGGTTTATTGAATACAAATATATGGTATGATCTATTTTATTTTAATTGATCTCAATCTTGATATACGAATATATTTATCAAATGAGTTTTAACCTTTCAGAGAAGTATTATGTAATTATAGAAGCTCGATTTAAACGGGCGATCAATTTTATAGTTTATTTCAGATGTGTATTTTCATATCACGGCCATTTCCCCATTATTTCTTTTAGCGTTTAATTGCAGGTCTTTTGCGACAGCAAGGAGAACAGGCTGAAACTAAAACACACACATTTACAAAATTGTTCATAAAAGTTATTACCCTTTTACCTTTTATAGCATGGGAGACGCTGCAGGTAGAGAAGCGTAGTGCTTTAGATGCAGTCGAAGCCGGTTGCAAGCTGTGCGAACAAATGCAATGCCGAGGTACCGTTGGATTTGGAGGACAGCCCGACGAGAATGGAGAAACTACTCTGGATGCTTTGATCATGGATGGGTGTGTTTATTATTTTCGTTTAATCAAAATTCATCCTAACATATGCGACTTTTGATTTATGATCCTGAATATTTGTATACAACAGAGAAAAGATGGATTTAGGAGCTGTAGGTGGAATAAGAAATGTTAAAGATGCGATTTCGGTCGCGCGAAAGGTTATGGAAAATACCAGGCATTCTTTGCTTGGAGGCGAATCGGCGGCTGATTTTGCCGTGCAGATGGGCTTCAAGAAGGAGAGCTTGCAAACCACTAAATCACGGAACATGTGGTTACAATGGAAGGAAAATAATTGCCAGCCTAACTTTTGGGAGGTACGTCAAAGAAATTACATTTATTATATGGATTAATTTTAATCATTTCTCTTTTCTTTTATCATATTAATTATTTATACTATTGAAATTTCTATTCGGCTGCATTTATCTTGACTCTGCCTAAACCATATAATGTAATCGTAAATTACCTATAATTCGAATTTTGAATCTTGATTGATTTTAGTACTAATTAATGTATTAATTATAACTAATTGATGACAACTTGCTATACAGTAAAATAAATGTTTAAGATCAACCTTTCATATGCACATAAAAATGAAGGTATAAATTCTACATGTATGTCATGATCATATACATTATTTTTTAACGAACAAAAACTCCGTGCAGTTCAATGATTATGTTGTAAGTATTCTCTCGTAAACTTCGAACTAAATATATTCACCGTAACATAACCTTCAGGAAAATTGACTTCATAAAAGAAATATATCTTTTAACTCTGTACCAGAATGATCTGTTATATATTTTTGTTTAATTTTTCGATCACTGCAAATCTCAATTTAGTCAATTTAAAATCTAAACAATAAAAATATTTTTTCTCGCTTCTATTTTTTCTCACAAAGAATGTATAAAGAAACTCTTTTTAGTCAGAACCTTAGCGTTTTCGATGTTTTCGTTTAGTTGCCGGGATCATTGCTACCCAGAGAAAGTTTTCATAAATTGATATGGCATGTCTATATTAATTCCCTATGATATACGAGATATTTGTAAATTAAGTTGCAAAGCTAGTACCTTTTTCAGTTCTTGATAAATTTCTAGTATACATTCTGTTTTATTGGAAAAAGTCCGGCATGAAAGTTATTCGTATATTAAAGGAAATCCCCCCGGCGAAATCAGAATATAATGAAGTCTAGAGGAAAATTACAAAACCTACATCGACACCTCTAGAGCATAAAAGAATATTAAATTTAAAAAACAACTAACTCCCTTATATGATGGAAAAGAAAAGTTGAAAAAAAACTTCCCTTCTCCCTTTACTAAATTTATTAAATTCACTTTTTTAATTTATTGTTTTTTAGGCACTTCCGTGTAGCGATTATATTTTCGTCATCGCAAAAAGTGTCAAACTATTTTTGTGAACCGATTTTCTCCATGAATTTTTGACGGATCGGGTCGAAAATTTAGGGATTAACTCATTATATTGTAGAATAGAAACATTCCTATTTTGAGGCATATCCATTGAAAGGCTTTGAAATGACACACCGTTTAAGAATTGCAAAAACCTGTTTTTTAATTATAACTTAAAAAAAAATAAAAAAAAAAATTTTTCGTACAGTATAAATAGACGAAGTGCAAGAACTAAAAAAAAATTATATTTTTTTCTATTAAACACTTTTCTCTAAAACCAATTCCTTCCAAGATAACAGTGGTAAAACGGTGGGAAATGTTAAAAATGACCACTTTTTGGGTTTTAACATTAAAACTATTAATTTCTCATTAAAGTGTTAAATGTACGAACATCATTGGGGTCGGAGGTTGTGGGGTTTTAGTTTATTATACAATTGCAAAAAATTTATATATCCCAGAAACCAAGAAAATCCCAAAAACTTGCGTTGTATATATGTATAGAGAGAGAGAGAGAGAGAGAGAGAGAGAGAGATAAATTAGTATAACGCAACTCCTATATGGTATGCAAGATTCTGGGATGATTAAGCTCCGGTTCACAATGTCATCTTTTTTAGTGAAATTATTTCTTCAGGAACATTTTCGCATTCTAATATAAAATATTAATCGGAAATCGAAGCAGGCGCCGCAGGCGAACACATTATGGGTAGAGAGTTGGTAAGGTCTGAATCTATTATACTATTTATAAAACCAGCCATATCCGAGAAATCAAGTTGTCTCTTAAATGAAATTCGTATTAATATGAAGCAACCTGAAGTGCGTGTACGAATGCACCTCTAGTCTTTAATCAAATGCGATCATCGAAGCTATTAGCATCCTTTACATCGCTTCGCAATGCAAGGCCGCTGCGCTGCGCGCTGGAATGCTATCGGGGCAAGCCACAAGGCTTAATGCTTCGCGAGGGGCGCGCTAGTTTTTGTTTAGTGTCGGGATCCTCCTTTATGTCCTTGTCTTTCGTACTGCAAAATTGTTAAACAACAATAAAAGTGCAAAAGTGCAAATTTTTTTCAAATATCTCGTATTACTCATATTCTCCCTTTACTGATTGCGAGCCGCTATAAAAAATATAATATATGGTAATCGTTTATTACCCCTTTATACAAACGCCACTTTAATAGCGTTTTTTTTTCCAAAAAAGCAGAGTATTTTCAATGCTAAAGCTCCCCGTAACTATAAAATTTCTCATTATATTATAGCTAATACATCATAATATTGCAGAACGTCGAGCCGAACCCAGCGAAAAGCTGCGGTCCCTATCGACTGAGCTCCACTCAATCCGACGAGCCGCAATGCAACCAGCCTGTATGCGACGATCCGCAATGCGACGAGGAGAATCACGACACGATTGGCGTAATAGCCCTGGACACGCGTGGCAAATTGGCCGCGGGTGTCTCGACCAACGGACAGAACCACAAAATACCGGGACGAATCGGTGACTCGGCCGTGTCTGGGGCCGGTGCCTACGCCGACGGCGAGATTGGAGCGGCCGCCGCCACAGGCGATGGCGACATCATTATGCGCTTTTTGCCCAGGTATTTAATACTATAGCTGCATCGATTGTCATTTTGTACACTATTTTAAAATTTAAACGTAGTATATAACGGAAAAATTGATTGCAGCTTCTTGTCGGTGGAGCTGATGCGACTGGGCGCATCGCCGAAAGCGGCGACGGAGACCGCGGTACGCAGGATGGCCAAGTACTATCCGAAATTCCGCGGTGCCGTGATCGCGCTGAACAAGCACGGCGAGTACGGTGCCGCTTGCCACGGCTACAAGACCTTTCCGCACTACGTGGCAAACGTGAAAACGGGAGAGGCGAAGGCGCTGGAGAAACCTTGCCTCGTCTTGCCAAGTAATTGATTATCTAGTGTATTATATAAGCGAGACCGTGAGAAATGTATAACGTCAACAAGACGTATATATAAAATATTTGTATTCAAATAATAAATGTTGAATCAATCGTTTACATTACACCCTTGTGTCTTTTATCCACTTGCAGTAATAAATGGCGGAAACCATCATCAATGCATTTGATGATGTTCACGAATCAGTTTGGTATCCGCAATGGACATGTGAAAACTTGCTTTGCACTCGATCTACAGTGATTATAGAGGAATCGCCAGTGAGGTTTAAATTTCTGTAATAAAATTGGTCTATCGACTTGATTTTCATTTATATCGTATTCAATATGCATTTTAATTAAGAATTATGCTTTAAGTTATAAAAAATTTAACAACCGGTGATACACGATGAAAGAAATGAAAATGTAATCGTTTATGACACTCCGTATGAGAAGCTCGATTTATCGTACGCGAGAAATGACCCATGCGTTAAATAGAGCTTCTCACACGTTGTGTCATAAAATATGGTTCGACACGTGAGCGAGAAATAGATTTCATCCTCGTGTGACCTTATCGCCCTAACGTCTTTAGAAGTCAAATTATCTTTTTATAATATATAGTCTATGAAAGAATACAAGATGATTCTACGAGAAAATTATTCTATCAGTCAAACAAAGTATTCTAAAATTTAAACATTTACTCATTTCATACATGCACCCACTCACACTAATAAATACACTCACACAATTAAAAACGATGTATAGGGAACAAAACAAAATAAATTAACATAAAGAAAAGCCATCTGTCCGTCCCCTGTGTGGGTGTAAGTCTAAAATATATTTGGCGCACGAAGATCACAGGCCCCGTCTCCGAGTGACTAGGGATCGAGCTCGAGAAGGTGTTTAAGGACCGCCGCTTTAAATCCGCACAAAGATGGAAGGTTGCGCAGACTTATTGAGAGAGAGTTCTAATATCATGCACACTGAACCTGGAATGATCTCATACCAGATTCCGTGCGCGCTCTTAGCACCGAGAGTTCCTGTGCATCACCCCTGCTAGCGCAACTGGACTGGTGTTCACTGAAAAATACCGCTAAATACCCTGGTTCATTAAGTCGAAGGATTTTATACATTAAAATGGCAGCAAAATACATCCTCCG
>UELV01137968.1:0-11498 GCA_900490015.1 Megastigmus stigmatizans
CTCTCTCTCTCTCTCTCTCTCTCTCTCTCTCTCTCTCTCTCTCTCTCGATAAATTTTATCCATTGATAAATGCAAGATGCGCGATGAAGGTAAGGGTAAAAAATGATTCGCGAAGACGTAAACAGCCGAGCTCTAGGGTGGCATAGTTTCCACAGGCTAGAGAGAGACAAAGAGGGGGGGGCGGCGGAAACGGGCTTTTTACAGTAAAAAGAAGAAAAACGCACATATGTGCGTCGAGTTTCCTTCTCGAGAAATACACTTACAGATATATATATACAAGAAGCAGCCACTCCGTGAAAAGTGAAAGAAGAAAGTGCTGAGTGCGCTAGTCGCATATGCTGCTGCTTCTTATTCAAATACCTAAAAATGAACGAAGACGAGTTCCAGTAACACAAGGAATGTGAAAGTTCCGAGTCTATTTTTTTCTGCTTTCGTTGGAATGGAAGAGCGAAGTAAGCGAGAACAACAGAAAGGGGTAGAAGATAAATAAATAGATAGATAGATACTATTTTTATTCGTGACAAAAGATAGAAGTCAGACGTGTATAAAATGTATGTATAATTCAGCATTTGGAAAGATATTGTAGGCGGTTGAAACTTAAAAAAAATAGTAAATAATCACTCCTATTTAGCACGTCAAAAATCAAATATAACTCGAAGATCAAAAAATATATACACAAAAGAGATGCGGTATTCACGCTCTAGTCACTCGCGCACTCGGTTCGTTCAGGCCTTAACTACATTCATACCTGGAGCATATATAATAAATTAGAACGATACGCTTATAACCTAGATTAATCCAGATTGAGTAGGTATCATCGCACTGTAGCTGAAACCTGCTGAAAGATGGAAGATAGCGTATTAAGCAAAGGCAAAGAGTTCGAGAACTGTGCACCCTGTACTTGGATTTACTCCCGACAGTGGCGCGCATTCGAGGAATTGCAAGATCTTTTATTTCCTCCCCTGTGGTCGCTCCTGGTTCATATCTAACAAAGAGACTTGCTAGAAGAGAGAGAGTACTGGAAAGTAATATGTACAATAGCAGCGTGCTTGCTTACTTGTTTTCTTTACTTAGAATGTGTGTATGCGCGAATGTATATGTATATATGTCAGAGGGGGACCAGCAGCTGCTATTGCTACTTTCATTTCAAAGACTTCTATGCAACGCGAATAGTTGCAATTTTCGAAAGATCTTTTTATTAAGCAAGCAATTAATTTTGCCAAGTATCAATGATGCGCAATAGTTTTTTACATTATAATTAATATCATATTCTTCATTGGTGTATATCTTTATTTTATAGCTTCAGCAAAAGTTGCCAAATAAAAATTATCGTTACACGTTACAATTACATTCTTAATTAACAATAATTTAAATATATTTCACATATCAGAAAATAAGCACTATTTTCATCGATACCTATATTATTTATCAACAAACAAAGCGCATATACCAAAACAAAAGAAAGATCGAAGCTCTATTTGAAAGCCACCGCAAAACTCGTCTGCCAATCGCTTCCAAACGCCATCTAAGAGAAACCGCAATGAGAGTGAGATAGACTATCAGTTACTCAATAAATCCACTCCCACTCCCTAGCGAACCAAAAAAAGGTAAAGTAAAGAAGAGACAGAAAGCAAGAAGAATCCAACCTTTACATTCTTCTCCATTAAACATCGATAACGGGGACAGATAGGTGTCGATAATCGAATCTCCGCTCTTGAAGCCCAGTAGTCGTCGATTTCATCCTCCACGTGTGTGCGAGAAAACGCCGGAGAAAAAAGGAAACGAATATATCGATACCGCCATCGACGCAGTCGCCGAGAAATCCGACAAAAATTTAAATAAGACAGGGTACACCACCTCGTTCTGCTTTTTTCACACCGTTTGTGGAGGTGAAGGGAACGTGTGTAATAATTGGATAGTCACGGTTCTTGACGGACAGTCGATCGTATTGACAACGGCAGACGTATTTCCGATCCACTTCACTTTCACCCATCGCTTCATTCATAAAAGATTGTACGTTCTTGCGTTCGATACATACATTGATAAGCTATTAAAAATGTAATCAAAACAAATAATAGCGTTATTCAATCCAACAGTAGATTTTTCATCAATTCTATTAATTAGATATTATTTGCTTTTTCTTTTAAGATGAACGGTGATAAAATAGTTATTTTCGATACAAGTGTGCAAAGCAGGGGTTTCTAGTATGAATGTAATTTTTCGCCCAAGTGAAGCGAGGATGATAACTATCACTCGTGTTAGGTGCACCTAAAAAACAGTGCAATGCTTCGCACGCTCCAGCTGAGAGTGCCCGAAATTCATACTTTACACAAATAAAACTAGCATGAAAAGTCGTGCTTTGCGCACTCCGTTAAAAAAAATATATTCTTTTATTGCTGTACAATATATATAAGGTGTACAAATTAACATAAACAGTTGTAGATTATAGAAGCCAGTGTCAAATAAACAGCAGCATTTTTGACGATCAATTGTCGTCGCTTCTAACGATATAAAAAGTAAATGGATATTTTATAGGAGAAGTAACCGATTTCACACTTTCACGAATATTTTTTTATACGTGTGGAGTGAATAATCCTGATGAAATACATTAATAAGCTGCATCAGCAAATGTGTCAGCATGTTCATATATCTGCTGTGATACTGTGTAAATAATATTTCAAGTATAGTGTAATATTATTGTCTGACTGTTCAGCTGGATCATGAAGTATAGACGATTGTGTTGGACACAAGCTGAATTTTTTCCTGAATGTTTTAGTTACAAAATCATTTTTTATTGACTATTTGTTTTATGGATACTTATTATTAATGGCAATTTTTACAATATTTGGAATTGCTAGATTAATTATCAGTGAATTAGAGTTTGATATTTTATTTACCATCATCAGTAAAGAGTATAAAACTGTTGTATAGCAAGCTAGTTCAATGATCACGGAGATATTTCATACAAATAATAAATTGGATATTGGAACTAATAGAAGTTAATTTCTGCGGAACTTTATTATTCAAACTTTTTATTGCCATCTTAAAAACAATAATCTTATCAGACAGTTTTAATATAACGTAAATTATTAATGGAGATATTAAACCAATACTATAAAGTTAAATACGGGTTCACCAATAAACATTTCACTTCATTTCTTTCGAATTACCTTAAACATACGGAATTCTTTACTCGTGTAAAATATTCCTTAATAGGAAGTCGAACTATAATTGGATTTCGATCGATCGCAAACTAGATAGTACTACAATGTACATTGCAGAAAAAAAAGAAACAAGCGAATTAAAACGATCAAGTACGTCCATTAATAATGCTTGGAGTTGGTGAAATTACTAGAACAAAAACAATCAAAGTCTAATGATGCATAATTTAAAATGAGTGTTTACGAAGGGTAGTTATCGAAAGTATTCAAGAACATAAGTACATAACGATCGTGGAGAAAATGAGAAACAAAAGACGTCACAGGGAAAGAGAGGGAAAAAAATTTAATGTTCGAGAGAGCTCCTCCTGAAGGAAATGAGACCAAGTTCACGTAAACCTGCTTTTATTGAAAATGGAAAAGTACTGTAGATTTATTTGACTTTCACTATTTCTTTCATCACTGATCTACGTAATTAGCGAAGTAATTAAAACACGTGATAAATGACTAATTCTATTGGCACACTGTTTTAACGGAAATACTTAGTTGGAAAATAATTCGTTGCTGGTTTATAATGTTACAATTTTAATAGAGAATGATGCGCATTTTAAATCATATTTATAAAAATTTATATGTGTTAAACTTAATTGAATCGGTGTAAAATATTGATGAACTTTAGAATGTTCTAAATATAGACGTTGCATCAAAATAATTTTAGGGGAGATACTTACACTAGTAAAATGAATTATTAACTTGATTGGAATTATTTATTTTCAAATTGTTTTAGCAGAAGGTTACAGTGGTTTTTTAGATTCAAATATAAGGCGTGAGTAAAAAATACTATTGGGTTCAAATGCACAGTACATATCTTTCCAAAATTTAAAAACAACTTCTCAGACCCTCAATTTTCAATGGCTTCAACCCATCCTTCGACACAAGACGCTGTTGCATACACCCCAGGAGCAGAAGCTGCAGAAGCATCAACAGCAGCAGCAGCAGCAGTAGCAGCAGCAGCTAAAGCGAAAGCAAACACAGCAAGAGCGGGACAGAGGGTGGTAGGGTGGAGGGGGCAGGGTAAAGCTGCACCTCGAAGAGGCTTACACGCTCGTCTGCATTCATAATCGTCCGTTTAGATCTAACGCCTTCTCTCTCTCCCTTGTGTACACCCGCGCACCCACAAAGCTGCTCCACCCCTCCCCAAACGCTCTTGGCTCTACACCTCTCTGAGAAGGCAGACCCGCTGTCTGATGAGCTAGTAGTACTGGTGGTGGGGAAGATACGAAGGCTGGTTTGTTGCAGATTCCGGTTTAAGTGACCGACGATAAGATAACGTCCACGAGGAGCTGGAGGCAATTAATTCGAGGGGGTGTGCAGGGTGGCAGCGGCTGGAGAGAAAGGGAGAGGGAACAAGTCGAGTAAACAGGCTAGAGAAATTAAAAGCTATTTGTCACGGAGCTGCGGTGGGGGTGAAGGTGGTTAGACGCTGGATTGAATTAAGATTAAGACGATAGGCATCGGGCGTAACGCTGTAAAAATTGTTATTACCCTCCGAGGCGGTTATGCGCCTGACCGCGAACTTCTTAAGAAGCTTTCCAACCTATCGCGAGAGGGTTAATCTCCGTTTTTTCCCTTCTTTCCTTCTTTTTCCCCACTTGGCTGCGGGAGCGCGCTGAGTGTTGGGATTTCACGACACCCGATCTATCTCCTCTCGGCTTTCATTTTGCGTTTTTTATTTTTGTTTGGTGGACTTTAAAGAGTGGCGCGTAATTTATACCGGTCATTGTACTTGGAAAACTAGTTAACTGCCGAGTTTGTAGATGCTTAGCAAGAGATTTATGGCTTCGGTGCATATTACCTTATGGGTTCAAGTGATTTCTGGATTGCTGCTTTTGCCTTTCTGCATTTTTAATCCTCCCAACTTATAATGAAAAAGATAGAGTATTAAAAATTAGATTTCTCACATCATTTTTCAAAATAATTTCTTATCTTTAAATTTGATCTAATATCGAACTCTTAAGGAAAGACTGTAAGTACATCAACTAGTACATTTAATAGTGCCATATTTAGATTAAGAAAAGAGTGGAATAAATTTAATGTAAATCTAACTAATTTCAATATAGATTTTTAATTTTAATTCAAAATATCAATTTAAAGAATGTGTATATTTTAAGGATCGAAAATTATATGAATAATATCCTTGCGAAATATGCATTTGATTTATTGCTACAACGTTTTGTAAAAGGATTCAATCCGTTGATTTGAATAAAATAAAATAAAAAATAGTCAATAAAAATATGAATTCAACATTCATTACTAAAAAGAAATATCTAAAGAGCTTATTTTCTATATTATATAAGGAAGTAAAAATATAATTATTTCCTTAGTTTTTTAGAATCATTAGTTTGGTTTGTCATTTAGGATACATTTGTTATTTCATACATGGTACTGTAGACTACTAGTAGAATAAAGTAAATAATTTTTAATATTAATTACACTTTGAAATAAATTGCTTCAATAAGAACTCCAAATCAAATAGTAAAAAATAAAAAAATTTTAAAGTAGAGCCTTGGTTACTATTTTTGTTACTAATAACCCGTTCCGGCCCAATTCTAATCTATTCTCCACACAAACCAAAGAAATGGTTCTATAGTAATAATTGCTTTTTGAACAAGTGCTCTATAATTTCATGATAAATTATTCCACGTTTTCATACACTATAAATAGATGCTTTACCATCGATTTCAACAATCTTATAACCCCGTAACCTTATGGTCACGATATCAAATTGTTCAAAGCTTTAGAAAACCATGAAACTATTTATAAAAATTAAAACAATTACAAATTAATCACTTACAATATATTTTTCTAATGGCATCGAAGTTTTGAAAAAAAAAAATTTTGACTTAATGGGGCATGGTTAATTTGATGTAAATTGATGGCTGTTGCATTTTCCAGGTAAAATCGCGTGAGTCCGGCTGTTTTAATGGCCATCGAGCAGTTAAGATAAGCGTCGACGGTATGTGAATCTCGCGATACTTCCCCGCAAAGTACTAAAACGCCCTTACCTCGTTTCTGAAAAGTTTTAGTGGCCTATATCGCTCTTTTTACCTCTCACTGCTTTCTCCCACCACAAGTAAATAACTAGTGTGAAATGCCAATCTTACCTGAAACACAAAAAATACATACGAAACTTTAATAATGATCGACGCGAACGATGTGGCTTCAAAGCTATTTCGTTCATACAGCAAAATTTATTTCTCACTTGATTAAAATATATATAGATTGTGCGTTCTGTTTTACTTCGAATACACTAAGAACGTAAAATAGTATTTTCTTTTTAATAGCTGACTTTTATATAATTTCTCACCACTAAGTATGAATAGTGTCTTATTTTGAGATATCTAGATCCATATTAAAAACATTTAACACGAAAATAGCTTTGAATTCTACTCTTTTAATGAAAAAGATAGTGCAGTTTTCAAAAAATGAAATTAGTTATGATTTTCAGATTTTTAATGATAGTTATGATATTAATTAATTTTGGAAGATATATATAACATTATATAAATACAAATCGTAGCTATGTACAAATGAATATGCAATCCAGGCATTTAATTATCCTAATATAGAATTGAATAAGATTTATTCGTTTCCCAGTACCAAAGATTCATTCGAAAACTCCAATCTCAGTTTTATTACCACAAAATTAGATTCTGCAGCTTTAGTAGGCAAACGCCTCCGTTATCACCCAATCAGCATATTCTCGCAAAAGTACTGCGGTTCGAAAGTACCAATAAAACGCTAAAAACTCATCCGAAGCCACGGGAGTATTAACAAAACACTGCCGCGCCGCATCGGCAGCCGGGAATATAATTAAGTAGAGTTTCTCTCCACAGTGGCGAACGCAATAAAAACTCGGGAATCTCAAAGGAAATTTTCTTCGCGCCAATTTCTTCTCCACTCCCCTGCATCCGCGGATATATATAAAGACTTTTACGCCCGGACAACACTTGGAATCCGTTCACACGGGTGCCGGTGGCGCTGCTTGCATGCACACCTCGCACTTCTATGGAGAGTAGAACAGAAGAAAAGAAAAGGAGGAAGGAGGAGGGAAGGCACAGCAAGATATAAAGCGAGACTCGATTACGAGGAGAACCCGGCAGCGGCTCTATACGAAACAGGGGTAAGAATCAGCGATAAAATGAGAGAGAGAGAGCACGCGACGGGGGAGAGAGACAGAGAGGGAGTCGCGAAAAGTCGTAACAACTTGGCCAATCAGAGCAAGCGACTCTCGGGTTCTGCCATTCTGCAATTTCAAAATCCCGCCACGAATCGGCAATAAAAGAGGGACGCGTGCGCATGAGCTACGACAAAGCGATGTGAGAGAGAGAGAGAGAGAGAGAGAGAGAGAGAGAGAGAGAGAGACGAAACTTTTCCCATGGAAAAGTCGCGTAGAAAACGGCAGCGGCGGCGGCTGCGGCGGTTGGATAAAAGATGCAGAACTCAAATTGATTGGTCGATGCATCTTTCACGAAGGACCAAAGTGAAGCTTCGGGCGCTCTGCCGAGTGTATATGCGCGTGTATGTGTGTGTATATATGTGTGCAAGGAGGCAAAGTAGAAAATAAAGGAGGAGTAAGAGTGGAAAAGCGACGCTTCGACTGCTGTGGTTTCGGTTTTTTGTTTCCAACTCGACAAGGGCTTCATGTTTCTTTTGTAATTTCGTGATTTTATTTCCTCTTACCAGCTTCCTTCTCGTTCTGATTGAACCTTTAAAAATACTTCCCTTAGATTCGTTGTTGAAGTGGAATCGATGTGATGAGAGAAAAGGAAATTAAATTAAAAATAAAGTTTATGTTCCTAATATGGAACTGTACAGTATAGCGAATATTGATGTATAGCAAATTTATTTAAAAACGAACGGGTTCTGATCAATCAAACCTTTGCAATTCACTATTTGTGATGCGTTAGTAATTAATAAGAAGTATCAATATAACTTCTTAAAAATAAAATTTATTTTATCTTGCGGACTTCATAACAAATTTAAAAGAATTTAAAATTGAACCTGGTATTACGTTAAAAATGAGAATGTAGTACTGATGATATGTTTATCTTTTACATTGTACCAAAGGACATAAAAAGTATCGAGCTTGCGAGCATTGCTAAAAATGTCATACAAGTCATGAGTATGACCCCGCTATTTCAAGTTAAAAGTAATTGCCGTGTGAAAATCTAAAATAAACCGCAAATTTTCGAAGTCACGAATTTAAAAGAAAACGAAGAAGAATGTAAATCTTTATGGTAAATAATGCCTATGTCGAAAGCTTACCTACACTAACATCAAGTTCTACTTACCGCTCTAATGTGTAACCGTTGAATTCAGTTCGCGGGAGTAAAATATTTATTCAGTCCTATTCAACTTCCCCTGGCCCTCGACAAACAATTCAAAATTCAGACCGAATGTGTGCACTGTTAGCGAGAAAAATGCCCGAGAACGAACGCCCCACGCTGTCCTTGCGTTACGTATTGCTAGAATTTGTCATTATTAGAAACAGTATACAATAGTACCGTTCTCTGTTTATTACTTTCCCAAATAAAAAAAATATGATCAAGGTTTCAGGACAAATTAGTTTATAATTATTTTTTTTTTGACAATTCGAATGGTATTTGAAAAACGTTCGCTTGAAATTACGAGCACTAGAATTGGAAAATTTGCTCTTCGAAAAATATTTTATAGAGAAGACCTACGTATTTGATGATAGATTCCATACCGTAAATGATAAAATTCCATTCTGAACTATTGAAATTCAATTATTTTTATGAGCTATTATGGATTCTTTTTAAATATAAATTTTTATTGAAATTATTTACTATTTCGAAATACTCTCATTTTAGGCGAAAACCTTTTCTGATTAAACAATTTTACAGATAGCGAATTTTCGTTTTTATATTCACCGCACATTGCAGCTGGGTCGAAATTGACTGAGTTGCCGTAGCATGAAGTTAACAAAATCACATTTCGAGAAACGTTCCAATTTCATGCTAAGAATGCCAGACGATTCGCTTAATTTTGTCGTTTCAAATTTTTCAAAAAATTCCAATCATCTACAAAAATAATTCTAAAAAAATTATAATTTCGTTAAAGTGAATCCTTAAAATTCTTAGCTATGTTTATATTTATTTGGCACTACTTCAACGAAGTGCAGGTTATAAATAAAATCTGAATCCAATTTCTTGATAGGGTAAGCTCAACCGCTTCCTTACACACCTCCCAATAAAATATGTAGCTCTGAAATCCGAAACTGACGCAATGAGTTCGAAACTACCCCCGGTATCGACAGTAACGGTCTATGAGTAAGTACATTATTCTCTGGACACACACACCGATGGTCGATTCAAGTCGCGCGAAAGCGCAAAGAGTAGCCGTTTTCAACGATACCCCCCTTCTACACAATGCCACTGAGACAGAGACAAACTCGGACGCGCGCATGCGACAAGACAGTAGCAACTCCGTGAGTCTTTGCGTTGCTGAGGTTGTATGCGGGGGTGGGAGAGAAGCCACCATGAAGAATTCAGATTGTTCCAGTTTGGCCGTCCCGTGCGCGCGCTCTCGTGAATAAATGAACGACGGCGCTTGCGGATATGGCCGACAAAAGTGGTAAAAAAGAAAAGACCGAAGCGATAACACAGCCCTTTCTCTCTTTAGCTTCTGACCACGCGGTTATACACACATGCAGACAGGCACACATACAAGGACAGAGAATATCCACTGGATCGCGTGTCTTCGCATTGCACTGCAGACGGCATGACCGTGGTGTTGTACACGCGCCCGCGGGGATTTTAATAGAAATTATAAAGTGATTATATGATATTCATAGGATGCGGATATCGTAAATTTTAAATATAATGAGCTCACCGAGAGCGAGAGAATTGAATTGCGTTATTGCGGAAGTATCTGTGTTTTGTTCGTGAATTATGCCGAGCATTATCCGATTTTTTACAATGTTGTGTCTGTAACGTAAACTCGGAACATTCAAGGGAATTATTTCTTGCTTTTCGTATAAAAATATGTCTTATAACCTTGAAGCTTTGTTGAAAATTTACGATTCAAAATTCGCAGAGTAAAGATAACATTTTCAATGTTATACAAGTGCTTCAAATACGATTTAGCAAATTTTGAAATTCCTATTCTATGAATTCCCGAATGAATGAGTATTCAAAGCTTAAAATAAATATTCATGGAATATTTTAAAAATAGAAAACTGCCGAATTCAGAGTTATTGAGTTTTAATTGACATTTGAGAGAAAACTATTCGGAAATCAATTTAGACGAATACGAACTAATTAAATTAAAGCAATAAAATAAAATACCGCCAAATAGAGGAAGATTGGACTTGTATTTCAGTTATTTCCAAATTAATTCAGCGCTACAATGTTTAAACACTATATCTGTTCGAACAAATTTAAAAATTTTCAGAATGTTGCTTTAACTGGAACTTCCGCTTTCATAGTAGATTTATATTTGCAGTGCGAAACCAACGCTACATTGTATATACGTAATAATATTCACAAACTGTATAATCGAACTACTGTACGCGCAAATTTTTTTCCATTTCTCTAATAGTGCAGGTACTTCAATCATTTCATCATCAGGAAAAAACTTCAATAACTTTTTGCATTCCAATTTACGTATAAATGGAAACTAATAAAATTAAAATTAAAATTTTCATCACGCTCATCATTCTTCACTACTCAAATACATTGCATATATCTTATTCGGAATTCGTAATTATATTGTCAATTATTAAACACACATAACCGATATTACCAGAAATAATTTAAAAAATGATTGGAAAAGTAAATTCCAAACCTTTTATAACAATTTCCAAACTTTTACTCATATAATTGAAATTCTTATTCTAACATTAACGAATCATCAATAAACCAAATTTGTCACAACTCAAAGGACCCGCATATCCTAGTCGGCTATAAAAAGTCAGTAAAAGGGTTCAAGGTCAGTATACCTGCTCGCTTCTTGTACAACTGCACCAGCCGCGTTATTTAACTCATTAAATAATGCAGCGGTAAAAATCCCCTAAGAATAAACTGAGCGCCACGCAAGGCGAATAAAACTAGATAGTGAGAGAGAGAGAGAGAGAGGCAAAAGTAAGCAACTGCTGCAATATGCATAGGGGAACATCAGTAGCAGCGGCCATACATGCAATAATGTAGAGCGCCCATGTAAGCGCCAGGTGCCTCTAGAGCGCCGTCCGACTATTTCGAGGCTTACGCCAGTAGGCCACATAAGCGCCCCTGCACCGCTGCTCTGCCACCGACGCCG
>UELV01137970.1:0-40828 GCA_900490015.1 Megastigmus stigmatizans
TATATATATATATATATATATATACGTGTAATCTGTACATTTTGAGAGTATTAATCGTGAAGCAGGAGTATACATAAATAAATATATCTGTACATGATTGTTGAAAAGAGACCCAACTGGTCAGGTGATTTAAAACTGGTGTTGAAGAGACAAGAAGGCGTGTTGAAGAGCGAAAGAGAGGAGAGGAGAAGAGTGGTTGCATAGAGAAAGCCGGTGGTGCCGTTATCACGTCTTGCCCCATGGGATTTTAACAGCCGGCAAGTGTACTTCTCTTACGATGGAATTTTTTAACGCTGCGTCACCTGTTTTTATTTTTTACTTGCGCTTGTATGCGTTTATTTTGTACTTTGCTTTTTGTTCTGTGAGTTTGAAGGGCAGAAAAGTAAAAAATAATTTAGTATCCTTGGTAGGAAATTGACGAGTTTGATTAATTAACGTCCTAATGAAACGATAGTGCTTTACTCTTGTTCTGCAAACAATAGACTTAAAAATGTTCTATACCGCGGTCTATATTGTATAATTTTGAACAAGCTTTCAATTATATAGTATCTAGTTTTTGTGCATGCTCCCGAGCTAAAGATAATAGTGAAAATTCAGTATACCCAAAAATACTCCTTAACATTTTTACCTGGAATGTAGCGCGATGGTTCGCTATATTACAATGATGTTTTCACGCGTATGAGGCACTTAGTTTATAATTCCAGTGACGTGATTTCTTTATTCTTTTAGCCAGGAAGTTTTTTTTTCTTTATTGACACATTTTATTTATTTTTAAAAAAATATTTAATGCGTTTAAGGTATGCATTGATTAATCTTTAGATATTAATCTTACATCTATCACTCTATTAAAAAAATAGCGTATACATTGGCTTTTGAAATTTTAGCTTGCACTTACGGAATGAATGACAATTGTGTTAAAAATGGCTGTTTTTAATTGTTTGAGATTGAAAACTAGTTATATAGTTTTCACTAGGCATATAATATAGTGACGATAACTTGTAGGAATCGGTGATGCCAAAAAAAATTTTATTCAAATTTTTCAAGTTATGGTTTCAAGACATTTGGATAAATATCAAATTATTTTTGTCTTCTAAATTACACTTTTTATACATAAGGAATTTGTTGCTCGATAATTTATTGATTTAATTTTGTAGTTTAATTTTGATTTTTGTAGTCTACCTCTGCCTGGTGTAGCTTTACACTAAAAAAACTGTACTTACTTAATTCCATTATCAATTTGCTTACATTTATTCTGTGTTTAATCTCCTTGCTAAATATGAAATATAATCGGAAACTGATGCATTACCGCCGTACTAGATTGATTCTGAGATAACGTTATTGACCTAATTTATTCGGTAAATCAAATAACATGGGATCAACGATGTTGTTGATCAAATTAATCTACATTTAATATATATATATATATATGTAAAATAGAATCGAATAAAATAATAATGATTAATTGGAAATATTAATAATAACTAAATAAATTAGGAAACATGTAGATGCTAAATACCATTTTAATATTAACAAACCTCAAATTTACAAAAAGCCATCATTTTTATAATTCTTCAAATTTCAAAAACATACGTTTAATTTTAAGAAAGACCAAAAAAGAAACAGAAATTTACATTCCTAAAGTATAATAACAAACATGATGAATATACGTCAAGTTTCACCTTTGCTGACGAGGAATTAATTAGTTTCGCGTGTATGCACGCGTTAGACAGTCCCTAAAAGTGTTGAGTTATTTTTTTAATTAAATTTATCATCTGAAAAGCAACGTTCTTAAGTGCGTGCACCGCTTCGCAATTAGAGGCAAAAATGCGACTGTATGCTTATACGGTCGAGGATACGGTCACGTGTACGTGGTAAAAGACTTTGCGCGAGGTAATTAAATTAATGCTGGTTTTCCCTCTCTCCCCTCTCCCCATCTTTGGTAATTTTTGTTCAGGCTCGGGTTTAAATTGTTTCTACGTAACATACATTTCAATTATTTTTCAGTGCAAATAACTTTTTTCATTACTTCAAGATTAGTTTTATTGTTTTGCATCCGTCTGCAGAATTTGAATGAAAAAATTACCAAAATTGTATTAATATCTTTAATAAAAAACATTCATTAAATGTAAATAAGAATATGTGCAAGTGCGTCTGAATTATTAATTCTCCAAATATGCAGAAAGTAAGAAAAAGCTTTACTATGGCTACTAAGGTATAATATGAGGGCGGAATCACTTGGCTCCTGCTCTTTACATACGCTCACCACCAGAGGTCCCACTGATGCTTCTTACAGGTAGATTGGATGTTCGTAACAATTCTTTCTTTTATCTAGAGCTACCTCATATTTATATGAATACTGACTAGCTCTTTGATTAAATAAAATAAATTCTATTCATTATTTTCGTTCACATCAAAGCTTTTCTCCTCAAAATTGGAAAACATCTGATCTGATCAATACGAAACTTTTACAATTCAAGTCTGATAATACCACGTTTTTTCTACTGAAAATATCAACTGTTTTAGCATGAATTCCCACTTAAAAATAAAAATCAATTGATACATCTTATTCGCTTGGTTCATCTAAAACGCACATGATTACTCAACTATAAAAGATTTTACTTTTTTCAGTATTGATATTCATTTCCATTTTGTTATTCCAGATACCATAACAAAAAATCCCAAAACTTGCAAGTAACTTGAATATTTTATTTATTTACATATGTCGCATGCTCCGTTTCTCCGAATTTCTAGCACGAAAGCATAACTGACCGTGTCTATCTCATTGATAAATTGGAGCAACGCACGCGTCTTCCCTCGAGCCATCCTAATTCATTTGCCATATAGAAAGCCTCCGCAGCGCCGGATTTTAACCTCGAGATTTTAATCACCTTTTGCTCTCGCTCTCTCACTCGCCCGCTTCTCGGCAGTCTTGGTTAATTCGCTCGCTCGCGGTCGCTGAAAGATCGCCGGCTAGCGTCAAAGCGAAGTATACTATATTACCGTGGAATGTCTCCTTCGCGCTCCGTCATCGTCACAGCAAAGGAGAACTAACCCTCCACCTCTTTTCCCGTATACTTCTCCCGTCCTTCCTCATCTAACACATGTTACCACGCACTTTCAGCAGTTCCTCTGCTGACTTTTCGAAACTTTAATTATTTCTTTGGCTCTAATGGGGATGTTATTGACTTTGGCTTTCCGCAGCTATATCTTCTGTTTTTTCTACCGAGTGTTGATTTTGGGTAATGTATGGCGAAAAACCATTCTGATTCTTGAACAGATTTTTATGTAACCAAAGGTGACTTATATACAATATCAATAAGCATTTTGGAACCAAACACAGGTTGTATATCGATCAAGGAATATAATTGGGTATAGAAACATTTTAAAAATTTTTTTTATTGCAAAATAATATTGATTATTAATATTCCTTTTTTGTGACAGAAATGTTTCCATAATCATTATTGGCTCTGTTAATTGATTCTCTAGTGTAGGAGATTGATTATTATCGTTTCATTTGTCGAATGAGCAAGTTTTCTAGAATTTGATGAGAATCTCACATGACCTGGATACTTGCTACTGAAATTATTCATCAAAGATCGAAGGCCTCAAGAAGCTTTTGAATTACTGATCTTTGAAAGGGTACGTAAGTCTATGTCTTATAAAATAACCAAGTGATTTTTTAAAATGATAATGTATGTGCTACTGACGAAGAACATATATCTAATACTTAATTTTCTCTATTAACATATTCTACATTTACTTTTATCATTTCTTACTACTAATCATACTTAGCATGGACCTGCAACCTTAGGAATCTAAATTTTATTCCAAGTAATATACGATAATATAAAAGAGTGTCAAAATTCGGCAGACCACCACATCTCTTTCGTTCTCGCCAAAATTACAGTTCCTCTCAGTACTTAACCATAACACTATCAAACACTTCCGGAATTTCCGGGCCCATTGACATAGCATACCACGTATATAAGACTAACTATTCGTCTCAATACCCTAGTCAATCGTTCCTTCTACTTTACAACCTTTAGTCATGTGACCTATATGACCAAGATGACAAAACCCTTAGTATCTCAAGAAAAATGTCTCATTCCACCCAAAATTCTGATCCACAACAATGCAGTGTCCACCTACTTCCGGCTAAGTCACACGGCAATCTAGGGACTAGAACAAGCAAACATCCTAACAGTCGTACAATCTCTTTAAGTGAGTGTATATACACCCTTGTGGGCCGATAGATGGCAGGGTCGAGGGTCGTTAGTGCGTCTATTATTACGTGCACACAAAGACGACGAAAACTAAGAACGACGACGACTCTGTAACGTGCCTCACGCTATTTCGTGGAGATTCGCCGAGATGTTAATAACTCGTACACGAAAATAGTAGCAGCGGCAGCACGGAGTGAGAGAGAGGGAGGGGGGAGAGAAAGAAGAAGAAAGCACTGAAGCTGGTACGCGGACGAAATTGCGCATACCGTTGCGCGACTCTGGCGCAGGAGCAGGCTTTATTGCCCCGGACAAACGGCATTTTATGGCTTTTCCAGACTTCGTGGGTCTCGGATTCTCGAGCTAAGAGCTGCTGCTACTGCTGTCGCTACCGTGCGCGCATTTGACTTATTTGGAATTCTCTCTTTCTCTATCGTTCGGGAACTTATCGTTTCCCAAGTGCAATTGCCAGTTTTTTACGATAACTGGCGCCTTTTTATTGGTGGGCGTTTATCGATCCATTTAGTGTGAGTTGTACGGATAATGGTGATGAACTAATCGTAGGATATAGCATGTTAAGTTGATAACTTATTAATTGCGTAACGGATCTCTTTCGAAGATGATCAATATGCCATTGATCAGAATCTTAGGTTCGCGATACCTCCTACAGGTACCTAGTTATACTTTTATGAAAGTTTAAATCTAAATTATGCTGTATAAAGAACCTGTAAATGTGTAGACAACTAGAGTAAATCGCAATTTAGACTTTGTCAAAGAGCTGTTTATCATTCAGTTTATAAAACTTGTGTTTCCGAATGAAAGTTAAGACTTTAAGAATGCAATGACTTTCAAACGTTGCAGCGTTTTTCTCGTAGAGTGCGAGTCGAAGAGAAATTGGATTTGCTACATCAGAATGATTCTCGAAGTTTACTCTTAACCTGCTATTAAAATTTTAAAGAGCTTTTTCCAAAATACGTTTTAGACGTTTTAGACTGTGCAACGTTTCGAACTATGCTGGCACTGCCAGCACGTAGGTCATATTGAATTTTCATTCCATGCATACATTCACGCCTTTTAAACCCCTTATCCACCTCCTCCTGAACTCCCACACTTTAGAATTAAAGCGTGTGCCGGTATTCGTGAAATTCATTACCTAGGCCTGTGCCTCATGGGTAACGATACATTATGAAACAATGTCAACACCCGGTGAATTTATTCCCCATACCCTCCTTCCTCTTCCTTGTATGTAACTGCAATATTAAAAATTTCCCCCGGGGCCCTACGCGATATTATGTAGTCAGTCTTTTCCCTCTTATATATCGCTTGCACCTCGCAGCATTAATATTGCACAAGGATCTACGATGTGACGGAGAGCGTGAACTTTCTTGCTTTTTACTTTTTTTTCTTTTCATACCGGTAATCGTCTATATATGGATATGTTAAAGATGAGCGCTCTCGAGGAGGTATTAATGAGTCCGTAGGTCGCGCGGAACGACGCTTTCGCTTACACTATGGGCTTGCGCGCGCGCACGAGCGAGTGAGAGTTCATGAATTTATCGTCTCTCTCGCTTTGCAGTTGGCTTCGAGAGGCAATTTCTAGAAATCGATTTTCTCTGAACTATCCCCAATAGCTATTGCTCTATACCTCAACGGAATATCCCAGCCGAGAACGATGATCACGTACTTACTTCGCAGAGAGATAAATCCATTGTTTGCTACTTTAATGCGACAATCGGCATCTCTATTTTAGACCGGCTTTTGATACCTTTCTTTTTTTTTTTTTGTGTGTAACCATACTCTACGCAGAAAATGTTTTTCTTTCATGCTTTCAGGGAGGTATTATTCTGGATATTTATTGTCTGGATTGACTAAAATATTCGGGAAAATCAATGCCAGATATTGATAACTAAATTCCGAATTGTTTAATTAAAATTTTGTTTTGTACAGAGGTTTCATTTTTTATAATTAAATAAATGAATCACTAGATACACGAATATATATATATGAATATTTTTTATTAGCGTGCTAATTTAATATCTTCAGATTAATTAGTATCTTTATCTGAATCAAGTCATATAGCATGTCATTCTTGATATACTAAAATGACTAAACTTTAATTTGAATTTAAAAGAGGGACAGTTATTACAATCTTTAAAGTGAGTTGGTTAAATCGATCATCATGGAACACAAAAAAATTGTATGTGTTTTGTTTTATTTAACAAAAGTTGGCAACATTTCGAAGGCGTACACTTATACCTTCCTCATCAGGCTTAATAAAAGTTTTAGTCAATATAACATAATTACAGAAATAGACGGATTTTTGTCGTTAAATAACTAATAAAAATTTTTACCTCCAACTAGATAACTGACAAAGCCAATACCGTGATAATTTATCTAATTAATATGAGTGAGAATATTGGAGGAAAAAAGAGATATACAACATTTCGATTAGTTATTTGATGACAGAAATCCGTCCATTTCTGTAATTATATTATATTGACAAAAACTTTTATTAAGCCTGATGAGGAAGGTATAACGCATTCAGAATGTCGCATTTTTTGTCAAATAAAACAAATTACATACAATTGTTTTGTGTTCCATGATGATCGATTAGCAATCTGACTTTAAAGACTTTATTATTGGAACGATAAATTCAGCCATCTACTAAAATCATTACAAGTTATATAATTACTTCAAATAATTAAGTGGATCAAGTTACTGTTATGTGTCCAATCCGTTTTTTTATTAATAATAATTAGTCACGTGAAACTAGTTGGTTCGTTTATACATTAACTTAATGTTAAACCTGTTTCTTGCCTCTGTAAGTTGTTCTTGATAATCATAATCCAATACTTGAAAATTGTACAGGGCGCGAAAATAACAAATAAGTGTAGATATCGAACGATACCTTTTCTGTTTAAGCCGTGATAGGTTCGTTAGCAAATCGATACTTAGCTCACGGTTCTCTTGAACGGTAAAAGTAACTTTGTGAGTCATTATAAAGTTTTAACAACGTCAGGGGCATAGTCAGTTGTTCTGTTTCTTTACGCTGTGTTTGTCCGATTGCTATCATTACACCTTAGAAAATTAATGATGTGTGCAATTGTCATCATCTACTGGTTTATTAAAATTGTTTGAAATTCCTTGAAAACATATCCTTTAACCATTTTCAACTGAAAACTGCATTGGCATTAGTTCTTGGATAAACACAACTAAGAAGTTTCTTCAGTTATAAAGACGTATGTATGTACGTACGCCGTTATAAAGCCGGATATATGTAGTTTAATTATGAGTATTTAGTTCAAGGTTAATAAAAAAGTTTTAGCAGAACACCAATTCATAATAATAATGGCTTCTTTCAAGGAAAGGATCGAGAGTTTCTGTTCATATCATATCTACAACTATTTATACTGACCTTCAATAACCATATAGGAGCTTTAAAAACAGCCATGACCAGTTTTGAATACACACTTTTCCATCTTCCAGTCGTCATTGTCTACACCAAACTAGCAAGATGCAAGTTGCTAATAGGCCCTCGCTCGACCGCTCCCCTGCTAATCGTCGACGGTTCTCTTTGTGTCACAGCTGCCACATCTCTCTCCATATATACTGTCTCTTTCTTTCTGTTTCTGCGCACTGATTGTCGACATCTTGTTCTGTAGGTAGACTCGGCATTACATATTGTTTGTCTGTCTGACACTCTCTGCATCTCTCTCTGTCTCTCTCTGTCTAGGCCCACGCATACACGCATGCCTCTAAATACACTGCCACGCGCGTATATGTATTTATTTTGCGATGCATATAAACAAATGCAGGGGAAGTATATACACACATTCGCGAATACTCCCTCTCTCGGGCATTATCGCTGCAAAACACTGTCCAGAGCGAGCGAGAGAGGGAGGGGCGTAGGGTATTGTGCGTCCGTTTCGCTGTGCGTCAAAACTTTGCGACTGCAGAGAGAATGAGAGAATCAAAGAGAGGAAGAGAGGAGTTGAAAGCGCAGAGAATGACGTGGATGGCAAGAGATAGAAAGAGAGAGAGAGAGAGAGGGGGGAGGGGTAGAGGAGAAGGAGAGAGTAGCCGGGGGCGTAATTTTGCTATCTTCACCGTGCCGACTACTACACTGACTGTTGCGTCCATCCTCTCGTTTGTCTGGTTGTCAGTACGCGAGCATCATCAGAAAGAGGGGCTTCTACTCTGTCTCTTTTCTCTCTCTCTCTCTCTCTCTCTCTCTCTCTCTCTCTCTCTCTCTCTCTCTCGCTCTCTTGTTATATGTATCTCTCTGTTTGTATCTAGCTAACATACACACTCGCATTGTGCACGGATACGGATACGTACCCACGCATACCTACACATTTAACCACACGGATAAAGTATATGTAGACTTTCACCCTCTCTCTCTCGTCTCTTCTTCTGCTCTCGCTAATTGTACTGCTTCTCGACAGACTAAGAGGGTGGAAGCGAGACTAGGGGTTGGTGGTTTTGTCTATGTATATTTAATGTCAGGCCGCGTTTCGTAACTTTGATTCACCATAATGTTTTATCGGTGTTTGGTATAACAAGTTGTTTATTTGGTGGAGAGGGGAAGGGGGCGAGGTGGTGAGGTGTGCTGCAGTGAGGGGAAACGGAGTTGGAACTGAGCGCCTAACCGATGAAACTTTGCCATAGGGCGTGTACGTAGTCTCGCGAGTGCGTTATGTTTTTGAATTCGTGAAATATGGGTTAGCTTTTCGATTGGTATACAGGAGGGGAGGTTTTAAGTTTCCAAGTGCAACTTTGTATGCTCATTAGAGCATAATGATAAAACTTTAATTCGTGCACATCATTGAATGCATTCGTGTGATTTGAAACGATTTTCTTGATTTGTTTTCATATGCAATATTTATTACATAAGCAGCGTTTTGTTTTGCACAGCGAATTTCGAGCAATTTCAATAGGGCAGGCATTGGGTATTAGTTTGATTGTACGGACAGTTGATTTTGCTATCTCTTGAATGTTCGAGCTTTCGATATTGAAAATTGAATGTGAATATTTTTTTGTAAAGATCGAACGGATTGAAAGGATTTAAGATAACAGAAACTGAAATTGAAGTAAAAATGAACCTGCAATCTAAAAAAAAATGAAAACAACTGAAAATTTTTAAATTTATATTATGATTGTGTTGGCCGTAGCGTGGAGATCATGTGGTTCTGTATGTAAGAGACACTGTTTGTTTTATTTTCGAAGACCTATGGTTTTTAAAGAAGAAACATAAAACTCCATAGACCAAAAATTGTGATACAACTTATCCATTTTAGAAATAGAATACCACGCAGGGACATCGATATTGACTATAGAAAAATATTATCTCTAAGTCCTCTCTTAGCATTTTCTGAACCTGGAATTCATCAGAATAGCAGATATTAGTTTTAATTACATCATATCTCAGCAAACAACTCTAATTTTACCTCAGCAAAATTAACTACACAAAGTTATAATTTTTCGACAAACAATCAATACTGCGATGAAAAATATACTTGAAAATTGTCGACATAATTCAGTAATGACTGTTAATTCATTTTCGCAAGCAACCATTTCCATAATGCTTCGTTACCCATTTCAGCACGCTCCGGTTCATTCGCATTCAATCGTACTTTTCCCCACCCTTGAAAATTTCCCCGACGCTTACTAGCAAGCAATGTGAAACATCATCATCGTCGCCAAAGCGATTTCCAACCGAGCGCACGACAATGGAAACGCGCGACTGGAGGAGTTTGAGGTTAGGTTACCAGTGACGCGCTTAAAGTTAGTATGTGTGAGTGCTCACACTAGCGACAATCGTCTCGCGCGCTCTGCGTTCAAAAATGCATCCCTTAAAAGCTTCTTTTTTTCCTATCTTCCTCTCTCTCACACACTTATTCGCATACTCCCTTCCGTCGGCCATTACACGACCGAGCGAAGCGCAAATTTTTTTTCCTTTTTTTTTGCAGCAGCAGCGCTAGCGCGCGAGAACGAATCGAGTCTCTCTCTCTCTTTCTGTGAGAAAAAAGATTGAAGGCAGGGAGGAGGATGTATGTGCAACGCTTTTTTGTCGTCGCGATTGTACGAACGACAAGCTGAGGACAAGCGTCGCTACATACATTAGCGTCGCTTTTTTTGCGCTGAAAGGGAGTGAGTAGGGAGAGCAAAACGAGCGAGCGGCAGAAAGAAGGGGGGAGAAGGAGAGGAGACACGCGTTTGACACCCCAAAGTCACAAAAGGATGTACGACGACGCGGGCTTTGATACAGCGCGCGAAGGATGGATTCCTCTGTATTTTTTTTTTATTTCGTGCAGCGCCCCGCTTCTTCTTTTGACGACCTACGGAAGCTCCGAGATAAACTGAAAAATATTTTTCGTCGCTCCTACTGTCGCTACTGCTGTTGTTGCTGATGCTGCTGTGGTTGTATAACTGCATTGTTTTGACTTCTCAATGGATCGGGAGAAGTGGTTTTTTTTACCTTCATCCTCTTTCGGCTAGATAACTTTTTCCCTTATGTTCTTGCAAACAGTACCGTTTTTTTTTTCGTAAACACGCTTGGCGACATAATTAACGAGCTTTTTTGCTTGATTTTGTTTTTGGTGACATTGTCTGTCTTTGTCTTTCATGGGAATATTTTGGATAGCTAGCAGTAAGGTTTACTCCTTTCAAAGCTTACTTTTAAAATATAGTACCAGAATTACAGTTTTAGAGTTTAGTTTTTCGAGTGCGATTAAACTTTAAAGTAGATTGAAATGTTCTGACTCCAAGGAATTTGGAAAGATAGAGAGTGAGCAGAAAGTTGCTGTCTTATTGGTGTATTAAAAAGGTATACTTTGCGGTGCAAATTTCATAAATATCTTCTGACAAAGTTTTAAAATTCCGTAACAAACTTTCTGCTCCAAAGTTGGAAAATCGATTAAATGTCCAAGTTACTTACGAACGAAGATGTGTCGATATGGCGATTCTACACTTTTCAAGTCTCTAGTTAAAACGTTCTCGCGAAACTTTTCATGAGAAAAAAATGGCTTATTTACGATATCTACTAAGCAAAAGAATTTTTTAAAAGAATTTTTTTCACCGCCCTATCCCCATAATTATTTTTTATATTTTCTATTCTAATTCTTATCTGCAAAACAAATAATTAAAAACAATGCTGAGTTTTACTCAAGGATTTTTACCCGAGATCACATTTGTCGAGCGGGTTTGTTAAATATAGCCCAAATACGGAGGTCGGCATTAAATATTTCTTTGTTCTAACCCAAGCCATCAGATCCGTCCTTGTCGCACTTGCCTCTTCAAAATGCTGGGCCTTGTTTGCCGTTTTCCGTGTTGTTGTTATTCGTTCTTGAACCAGGAAACAGATTTCTTAAAAGCTATACTTCATTTTGACAGCGATACGATTCATAACAGCGTTTTATCGATTCATCTTTTTACGCATTCAGGCAGAATTAAGTATGTATCTAATGAATTAAAAAAGTAATTTCTAATTACTGTAGATAAATGCATTACTAGTTTAAGCAAAGAGTCAGATTCAGTGATAAGTTCTTTTGTATCTGGTAATATTTAAGTCCGATTCCAATAACGGGTTTTCTGTATTATCAAGTTGAAATATCGTCGATTCGACAGATGATATTTTCACTGCTTCAAAATTAGTGCGAAGTCGGCTCCTATTGTAAGTAGGTAATCGATTAGATTCCTTAAGTTTGAAACTAATAGTTAATCGTTTAATGTTTTATTAAAAATTAACGTGAATGTTATAATATTTTACATGAAAAATTTCCAATATGACCTGAATCTACAACTTATTTATAATGTCTCGATCGATAATTTATTGTGCATACTTTTTTAGATGCAAATATAATGTAATTTCCACGAGCATAAAAAAGCTCATTAAAACAAACATTATAAAAATATCAAGGCACGTTCATGCCGTACATAATAACTCTTGTAACTCTGCATCCTTAACTATCTTCTTTTTATTTCGAAACCTGTAATAAGCCAATTGACCGAAAGGTGATAATAAAGTAATAATTATTTTTTAATTCTATAAGTATATCAGAAATTTATTTTTATAAAAGTTTTATATTCTAATAATTCAGTTCATTACAACTTTACTAGAATCGTAGATTTAGTACTTTATTAGATTTTTCCTCGTGCCAGCTCATAAACTACACATTTCTCGCCCAGGTACCGGGAGCGAAAGATTAGCTTTAAAAGCTGGTATGAGCAAAAACTGTATATGCTCCATCGGAAGAAAAATTGGATAGTCAAGAACTCGTGTAAATCGATACCCAAGCTGAAACGAGTTTTTTCTCCGCAGGTGCATAATATACTATTAAAAGAATATACATTTTAGTGCTTATGTTTTTACTCCCATCAATTAATATGCACAATTAATCCCCCTGATTATATTTTCTAACTTTAAAAAGTCACACTCTCAATGTATAAAATATTTACTTGAAATTATGTGGCCCGCTAAGCGGGGATAAATTACTTATTGGAATGGTCAGTCATTTTTTTGCAAAGTACGTAATTTTTCAATATAATAATGGCAGATCCAGCATAGAAGTAATTCAAAAAGGTATGCGCTTTGGAATATATGTATATCCTTGTCTATCAAACTGTCGGCAAAGTTCCGCCCCAGCAAAAGTCTCCCTCTCCCCTCTTTAAATCCTTCCTGTTTCCATCGTCTTTTTTCTCACCCTCGAGCGTTTCGGCACACCGGAAGACGCGCGAATGTTCGACGGCCATTAGTCGCCTATTTACCGTGCTCAAAAGAGACTTAGCGCGATCGTCGACGTCCTGGAGAAACAGCGAAAAAAAAGAAGATAAGTAGAGGTGAAATAGGAGGAGTAAAATGGGTCAAACAAGGCGGGGGACAAGTTGAATGAAGTCTATCCGGTATAAATATTTTATTTATACCGCTGCATTTTTTTTATTCATTCGGTATTCGAGGTTTGGGGAGCAGCTATGATTTAATTAACCTATAGTAGCGATATCGATGAGATATTTTTAATTAATATATGAACTCTGATTAACTAGCATTGATTGCTGTTTCGAAATAACTGAATAATATTATGATAGACATGTTGAAAAAGTAGAGTTGGAAAGGTGAAATTGTTGTATTTTAAAAATACATTTTGTGCTCCATCCATTTCAATTAAGATTTTATTAGCGGTAGTTTGATAGACGTTTTCGATATGTAGTTTATTTACTCCGCGCATCGTTAAATTTCCAGTCACTGAATAACGCTCAAAACTTATTTTACCTTCTCAATTCTGGATTTTTTTACTTTAATTTCCGACTTTATTCAAAGATATTTTTAATAACTCGTTAACAAATGTGGGTAACATTTAGCTCGTAAATTATATACTTTCCGAAGATAAAAGTATTTTATAATTTCAGATTGATTATTTTCTTAAAAATTACAATCACCAATAAATTCACTTACGATGAGATGACCAGGAATGCGGATACCGGATTTCCTTGAAGCGCTCAGAAATTTCATTTTGCGCAAAATAATGAGACCCTGGAAATCAAGATATTCGCCAATTGATATTGAATTTATGCATTCTTATATAATTATTACAAAACAATGTATATAGATATACATTGTGAATATAAAAATTGGTGAGTATCTTTATTTCTAGGATCTATTCAATAAAACACCGATACACGGGTTTCATTATTTTTCACAAAATAGAATTTCTGAAAGTTTCAGGAAAATCCAGAATTTACATCCCTGGTCATCTCCTCGTTAGTCTATAAAAATAGGCGCTTGCTTTCGTGTCTGACGAGGCATGTATTTTCACCTCGTGAAACCCTGTTCATATATATATATATCTGTATACATATATAAATAAGAAGGCAGCCATAAAAGTTAAGAAAACATAAACAGCAGACTCGCGAGACAAAGGGTAAGACAAGATTGTTTTCAACAATGAAGACTCACCGCGGCTGTGAAATACGTGTACATATTGGAAGGGTGTATGTACATATATACTCAGAGCGCAACTGCAATCCTGCGGGATATAGACGACGTCGAAAGTTCGAAGCTTTTGTCCTTCCGACAATGATGGTGTGGCGTACATGGGTACCAACTTTTCTCTCCCTCGTTATATTTTTGCCTTCGCGATGAAATATCAGCTTTCCAGACTCTTCGTCTCTTCCATTTCTTCATTTTCAGAATCCCCTCTCTTTGTATAGACGATTATTCGCATTTTAACTTACAACTCAGATTTTTTTATATTAAAAAACCTCGAAAAGCAAAACACCGCACAAGAGGTTGATAATTATGAATGCACTGAATTAATTAGCAGTGGTGGTCTTGCCGAGGATATGAAACACGAGTTGGTATTCATTCGGATCTCGCAGCTTTTGAAGGCGTTCGATCGTCTCGAACTAATACTGCGGACAGCTTTTGTACCGGTAATTTTACGGATTTCCAGTGGGGGGTGGGGGCTCCTTTCTGTCCTTTTAGGTTAAGTTCATCGATACCACGCTTTTGTAGTGAAACTTTGGAGTAGAAGATTTCCTCAATGAGCACGTACATTTTGTTAATTTAAAAATATTTTCTTTCTGATTGTTTTAGCTTTTACATTTATGGGTAATTAAGATGAAAATATTTATAAAAATACTCTGCTAAAATACTATGACTAAAATAGTAATACAAAGGCATTGTTTTAGATTATTGAGTCTCAAACACCACATTATATATTTTATGTTATAATTAACCCATTTATGCCCGTTGGGTCGTTTTTATTATTCGAAACTGACACAACGGGCATAAATGGGTTAATTGAATTTTATAAAAGGCATTGATCCGTGAATCTATTTATAACGAAAAATAAAAAAATAAAATAAAAAATTAAGCACCTCTTCGGTAATTTGGTTTCTTACTCCTGTTTTAACTAAAATTGCAGTTTTCGTCTACCTTTGTGCGTACTTAGAAATATATATTTCTACGTGTGTATGTATAAAATCACAAAGAGAAAGAGAAAGAGAGCGAGCAAGAGCGACGTAGAAACGAAATGGGACTGGAAACGACGATTAAAGGATTAAGTTTAGCTGAATGGTGGAGTTGAAAGACACAATCATTTCGTTTCGCTGCACCGGTATAATTGAGGATTATCTCACAAATGACAAAGTCCAAGTATTTGTCCGTCCTTCGCGTGAAAAAAAGTGCCTGTAAAAGTTCCATGAAAATTTATATTCTGTCGAAAGGGAAATACAAAAAAAAGAAAAAAGAACTTAAACTTCACACTGAGAACCCTAAATGCCATTTATACCCTTAATTAGGCGTAAAACAAAAACTGTGTTCACCGCGGCAAATAATGAGGTGAACTTTCAAATTCACACAGAGAAACGTGAAGAGTGTTGTACTTGACAAGGAATGCATAAATGGAGGTGAAAAATTTAGCTCTCAATATAGTGAAGAAGCTAAATAAGCTGCGCACCACTGCAGCAAAGCAAAAAGTCAGAAATATATAGACACAGTTCAAATTAGCACTATTGCGTCGCTATAAATAAAACGGAGAGAAGAAGTTATTGACTGTTTGGGTCAAATGAATATTAATGACTCACTGAAACGGTTTTTCTTTTTTCGACGCGCTACTCTCAGGCCGTAAAAAAAGTACGTTTACGTTGATAATGGAGCGACGAGTTTGACCCTTTAAAACTTTTAGCCACACACAGAGAGGATGTATCCTATACATCAAAGATGCATTAAAGCACTGGAAGTATCTGAGAATAAAGATTTTTACGATCAAAACCTGCCGAGAAATATTGGAAACTTCAGTTTTCCTATAAGAATCGCGGAATTTGAAATGTTTGTGCACCGCTTTTTGTTATACCACGATCATTAACTGCCGAATTTCTTTTGCAATTTTACTCTCAGTCCATTTCCATTTCCAGAATGGTCTGAATTTACCTAAAAATTCAGATCATTCTGGAAATATCATTGTTCTATCAAAGCGAGTAGTCCATCCATCGAGGGACAGACTATTCTCTAAATTGACTTGCCCATTTCCTTGCTCGTAAAATATTTTATCCCCCGTCGTTGAGTTATACGGTACTTTCAAACGATGAACCAATAGCGAGCGCCCGACCAGATGTATTTATTTATCAAATTCCACATGTCTGTGTCTGTGTGTATGCGTGTGCATTTCGAGGTGATCGATATATCCAAGTGATATCCAGTGCCGCTAGATGCGACGCAAATATGATGCGTATGCGGGATTTCAGCGCTGCTACTGCTGTTTGCGGTTTATTGCGCGCTCGCCACGTCCTTGCTTACGCTGCATTCAATAAAATCCAATGCGCCTTTTTCCCCCTACCTTGCGTTACGTAAATATTGCGAAAGCAATGTGAATTATTCAATTTCTTGTTTTTGCTGTTTACTTTTCGGGGATGCTTTCGGTTTTGGTGTGGTGATTTTACTCGATTATGAGTAATTGAGGTTCGAATCACGCAGAAATGATATCTTTTAAAAATAGGTTTAAGCCCTAGTTCCTGTTACATATTCGAAGACTATCATTATTATTTTACTGGAAACCTTTTAAAAAATATGGCGCATTGTAATGAAGGAGTAGCATTTAATTTTATCATCACCCAATTGCGATTTGACATCCATATGTATATAACTAACCAATTTTATTAAAAAATGTTATTGCCAATAACAGATATTTCTAATTGAGCCGGAGGAAATTAAGCTTAAAGAAAGTTTGTGGAAGATTAGCGAGTTTTAAATGCAGAGCACATAATAAAAGGTGATGAAAACATAGGTTTCAATAGTTGATATTGTCAGTATTTTATCTGTGTGTTTACAAATGTCTCACTTGAGAGATAAACCACACAAGTTAAATGACCAAATAAATAAAACGTGGGAAATTGTAAGCTTCAAATGTTCCTATAAGCTGGATTAAGCGGAAGGTGCAAACATATCATTTCAACTTTGCTTTTTATCTACCGGTGAATTTTCGTGTAACCTCAAAATTGCATCAACGCTGTTACTCGAGCTTTAAATTCTACCGTTCCTCACTCATGTATTGAATCGAATTTTATAACACAACTTGTGAAAAGCTCGATTTAACCCATGTGGTGTGCCATAAAATACACAATAATAATCTAACCTACAAAAATACATTTTGAAGAATAACACAATAAACACTAAATAAATTTTAATGTAAATTCTTGCGAATAATAAATAACTGTAAACACTTTTGAGCGTATATTATAAATTTGTATAATCCTCATTTATAAAAGAAGTATAAAGTTTTAAAAATTAAAAAAAGGTATTTTTAAACATTAAAAAATAATGAAAAATCAATTAGCTCTAATGAAATAACTTTTGTTTCAAAGAACAAAAACATACATCATTTTTTAACTATTATATTTGAAAATAAATTAAATCATTTATGAAATATAAAAAATAAAAATAAAAAAAAAAATTTATTATTTTAATTATTTAAAAAATTAACAATCGCGAGAGGTATAAAAATACTAATTGTATGTAAATTTTCATGACCTCTATACCGTTGACGGTATAGTCATGATTTTAGTCTTAAATATATTTATTTTCGTATAATAATCATATAATCAATTTATAAAGTTCATATTAAAGTTCTTTCAAATGTATTTATCAGATTTAAAAAATTTTGACTAGTACTTACGTATAAAAAAAGTAAAAACAGTAAATTATAATATAAAAATCTATTTTTCGATATTCGTGTCCGTAAAGTACGCAATTTATTATTGTACGATCAAACGAACTTACCTGAAGTGAAGTTCGATCGTAATTATATGAAGAGCCTCGTTCGAAAAGATTACGTACGTAGTACCCCTCTTTGTCCACTAGGTAGCACAACTTTTAGAGTAAGAACCAAAAAACCTACGGAGCGCCCTCGCGCTCCCGCTCTTCCTCAGTCTTTCCGCGCGCGTTCATCATTCCTTTAGAGTATAATATTTAAAATTGCTATTAATAGGGATATTGGGATAAGGAAATTCCTCTGAAATTTACTTTTGGGTGGGTTGTAATCTCTTCGAACGAGGCTCTTCATATAATTACGATCGAACTTCATTTCAGGTAAGTTCGTTTGATCGTACAATTATATTTCGAGCCTCCTTCTTCGAGATTTCGTGCGTAGTTGTTTAGAGGCTGCAATTTTAATATTACAAACTTCATTTAAACTTTCAAATAGTATAGACATTGGTCCAAAAAACATTATACTATATAAGTATATCGCCAGATAATACATAATATCACAAGTGTTTTCTCTCGTGTTCATATGTCATCTATATCAATAAAACATTTTTAATTCTAAAATTGTAACTTTTAACTGAATTATAATAAATATGTATTTTAAACATTACTCTTTTAATACCGCAGTTGCAATGCTCTATTATCTATAGATACTGGTCTATTATATACTTTCGCGAACATTCTAGATCCCTTAGCCCATCCAGCGGTCTGTCTTATAATATTAAGGTTGATACCTTTAGCGAACGCTTTTGAGGTAGCTACGTGTCTAATAAAATGCCCAGTGAAAATCGATGTATCTACTCCGCTTTTTGTTAACGTTGTCTTTAGCCAGCGACTTAGTGTCTGAGTTGTGACTTTCGTAAACTGAGCTTTGGTCGTTATGAAAAGATTTGATACATTACCCCTGATTGGGAGTGTTTTCTCTAAGTATTTTAACACGGTTGAGGCAACGCATAGCTTCGGGTCTTCTGCAAAAAATGGTAATACTAACAGAGGCTGGTAACGCCCTGGCGCCGATGTTTTTAAGACATCCGGAATCTGAACTTCTAGTCCCAACTCTTTTTGTTTTATATTTTCTATTCTGATACTGACTAGAGTCTGCGCTCTGTGCGCCGTACATATCGCCAGTAGCATTGCAGTTTTTTCCGTTAACTCTTTCAAACATAAAGTATTTAAGGGAAATTTTGATTTTAAGTAATTTAAGACTAGGTTTACATCCCATGTAAAGTGATACTTTGGCTTACTTGGCCTTAATTTAAAAACCCCTTTTAAAAATCTTGATATTAAGGTATTTTCGCCTAAGTTCTCTTGGGAAATAAGCGAAATTGCCGATCTATGTGAATTTAGTGTGCCATACGATGCACCTGATTCAAAACATTTTGTTAAAAATTTAAGTATACTATCTACCGTTGGATTTAGAGCCTTTAAATTATTAATCACACAAAACTCTGCCCATTGTTTTAATGAGGTTGAATATTGCTTTACAGTCGATGGGGCCAAGGACGATAGGATAATTTGTAAAGCTTGTGCAGGAACGCCTTTTTTAGGAATGCTTCGCCGATACTATTCCTGCTATCATCTGGAAGTGATCTGATCTTGGGTGTTGCTTCCTCCTTAACGCTTCGCTTATGAGTAACTCCTTAAACAACGGATACCACGGTTGGCTTGGCCAATTCGGAACTAATATTATACCTTCTACCTCGTCGGTTTAAATTTTTACTAAGGTCTTTAGAATTAAAGCGAACGGCGGAAAAGCGTAAAATTCTATGTTTGTCCATCTGACTGTAAAAGCGTCTATTATGCTTGCTTTCTTATCGGGGAACCACGAAAAAAATTCCTTACATTTTGCATTTAGATTTGTTGCAAATACATCAACTAAAGGTGTAACCAAGAACTTTTACAATCTTGTTAAACTCATTAGTAGCAAGTTTCCACTCCGTATCTTCGTTTTTTAACCTCGACAACGCATCTGCTTCTACGTTATCTTTTGACGCTATATATGAAGCGAATAGGTGAATTTTCCGTTTTTCCGCCCATTGCCAAATTTGTCTAGCCAGTTTATTAAATTTTGGGTATTTTACGCCTCCCATTTTATTTATATACGATAACGCTGTGGTGTTATCTACTTACTCTAAGGAGGATTTTGCATTCTTTTAAGTTACTTACTAACTTTTTTAAGGCCAGTTTAATTGCTAGTAATTCTTTAAAGTTTATGTGTAATTTCATGTCTGTTTTGTCCCAAAATCCATATGTTTTAAGCATTCCTTTTGTCGCCCCCCAACCTGTGTCAGAAGCGTCTGTATCAATAACTTCATCAAAAGAATCCTTTTTATATTATTTTTTGAAAATTCTAAATTCTTAAACCACTATTTTAATTTTCTTTGAACATTTTTTGAAATAGTTATTTTCCCTTCATAGTTGTTATTGCATCGTGTTAGGGCGACAAGTTTTTCTCTTTCCATAATTTTCGTATACAAATAAGCATATGCAGCTCCGGGGCATGCTGCTATTAGTTTTCCTATCAATCGAGCAAACTCTATGATCTTACATTCATTTTTTGTTAAAATTTCACTTATTGACTTTCTTAATTGTATTCTTTTTCCATTGTTAGTTCTATAGTTAATTTATCTGAGTCTATCAAAAACCTTAAGAATTTACGCTTTTTTGAAGGTATTTTACACGATTTACGTTCATTTACTAGGAGTCCCAGTTTTGTAAATAAATCACAAGCTGCGTTCGCGTTTTTCCAACATTTTTCATAGGTGTTCTCTATACTAAGACAATCATCTAGATATATGACCGAACATGGCCTAAAACCCTGCCTTCTTAAGAAATTTACAACTTTTTTCATTATTTTTGTAAAGACAAATGGGCTGGTCGCTAACCCAAATGGTAGACATAAAAATTCATAGGTTTTATTATCGAACTGAAACCTCAAGTACTTTCTTGATTGTTTTCCCACTGAGACTAGATAGTATGCATCTTCGAGGTCAACTGAACTCATAAAATAACCTTGAAAAACCAATTTTGTAGCTGTTCGTAAGTCTTCCATTTTGAAATGTTTTATATTAATAAATTTGTTTAATTTTTTTGAGATTTAGAATAAATCTGAAGATACCATCTGGTTTAGGATGTAGAAAAAACCTTGACAAAAATTGATTTTTCTGTGGTTTACAAATCTCAATTGCCCCTTTTTTTATTAATTTTTGTATTGCATTTTCGTAATTGGTTTTTTCGTTTGTACTTTTAATTGTAACTATCGGTATGAATTTTTGTTTCGGTTTTCTTACAAATGATATATCATAACCTTTAATACAGTTTAAAACGAACTTGTCGTCTGTAATTTTTTCCCACTCGCTTAAATAATTTTTAAGTCTACCTGCGATACGCACATTTACCTGAAGTTGCTCTTTGGTTTTGTTTTGCCTTGAAACTGGTTCTGGCTGCACCTTGGTGCTGGTGGTCTGTATTTGAAAAATAAGCGAGATCGGGCCTGACCTAATGCATTTGAATTGCCTGCCTGGTTCAGTGCTGGCCTCCTCACTGACAGGCTTCTGGCGTTTAAAGGTGACTTTTGATTATATTGAAGAGGCTTTTTAACAATCTTTTTTGTTAGTTTTTCTATGGTTTCCGTTTCTTTTATTTTTGTTCCAAATTCCTGCCCAAACAAAAAGTTATCTGTTTTTGTCTCAGAGGCCATATTCTTAAACTTTTTTGATAGACCCGGCGTGATGAACGCTTTCCTTGACTCCATCTGCTTGTAGCAGATTTCGGTTAGCAGACTTGCTGCGTCTCTGATTCTCTCAAAAAATGTGGTTTGATCTACACTCTCCCTTTCTATCATTAATATTGACAACAAAGAGCCTAGCGAGGTCAAAGTCGATCCTGCCAATTGATGTACCTCGGTCATGTGTATATCTCTCGTAATTGTACTTTCCTTTAGGATAGCTTTAATTTCCGCATTAAGTTGTGGAACTTTTTTCTGCTTCTAATAAGCCATGTTTAGTTCGATATTCCCACCTTGATTTCAAGGATGAGTGAATAAACAACTCTAACGCTTTGGATTCTTGGGGATCGTCTCCCAGTAATTGTAATAACAATTCATTCGGCTCCGGCTCTTTGTTGTGTTCGTTATTGACCTCTTGGGTCGACTTGTTTTCTTTATTTTCCTCTAGCGGTTCGCCTGTGTAAACACAATATTAAACTTTTATTATATTTTTGACTAAGCAGAACTAGTTTACCTTACCCCCTGTGTAAGTTTACTAGTTTTCCATTACTACGTTTTGCCACTCGTGCAAACTCGTAAGGACAAAGGAAATTTTACATATATATATCGAAATATATGTATATTCGGTTAAGCTCTTTGTTTCACCTCCCGTGTGTAAGCATTTAGATTATTACTTTAAGTTAATAAAGAACACACGGCCGTCTTTTTTTTTACCTGTTTTTGACTAGTGATCAGATTTCTCCTCCTCGGTCTTGCTCGACCTGCTTGAACTTGAATTTGTCTCATTGTCAGATTCCGAGGTTGACGTACTGTCCCTGTTGTTCTTTCCTTGATAACCTTTCAGTTTTTCTCTCATTTTATTCATCTCCTCTCTCAACGCATTTATTTCCGCATCTTTGTCACGTTTGCGTTTTCTCGACATCCTTAAGAACTTGAAACGAAATACTTACTCGCTGCTCTTACTCGTGTGTGCCCTCCCTATAGTGCACAAGAAAAGGGAATGATGAGCGCGCGCGGAAAGACTGAGGAAGAGCGGGAGCACGAGGGCGCTGCCGTAGGTTTTTTGGTTCTTACTCTAAAAGTTGTGCTACCTAGTGGGCAAAGAGGGGTACTACGCACGTAATCTCGAAGAACGAAGCTCGAAATATAACTGACAGTTTTGAGTCCGAAAATGGGTTTTCGGACACGAGTAATTCAATTTTTTATGCAGTATTCATACCTGACTAAAAATTCAAGAAGCTGTACCTTCTCGAAATCGAGAAATCTTTCGTCAAAGTTTCGACTTTTAACACGTATTTCCTATATAGTAAGCCAGGCGAACAGAGATATTTTTTATTATATATCATAAGAATTTTTCGAGAAATTTTTTTATAAATGTTTTATAAACTAATATGTTATTGAAAACAATCCTGTACATATTATGCTCAAAATTCAGGAGGCCTGACCTTCCCGTTTTGTAAAATGTATAAAGCATTTAAGTATTTTGTCAAAATCTTCGAGCGATTCATGAGAGTGAAGAGATAGAACGAGTAGAAAGGAGCTTTCAGTCACGTGAGATTCAGTCCTCTGTAAGCATTTCCCTCTCTCCCGCAACATATATAACAAAGCAAGCACGGACAAAGTTTCTCACGTGAGCGCTCTTTAAACTTTTGTCGCCGATTGTAGCAACTGAACCTCCTTAACCTTTGGGACACAGCTTGATGCAAATTTCCCTTCATGGAAGAAAAAAAAAACCTCCTTAACCAACAAAATGTTGAAATCAAAATATCTGTCAAGGCTTATCATGTAAACAGAGTTTATATATAAAAGTGATGTTAATTTATATTATTTAAAAGAAGTGTAATGCGAGACAACATTTTACATTTAGTAATTATAAAAGTTAAATCTTTAAATATATATTATATCAAGCGCTTTGTGTTTTTGATTGTAAATCAAAGACTTATGCAATTTCAAAAGCTGTAAACTATTTATTAGTGAATAATTTAAAAGTATTAATATTTTCGTGATACTAATGTTATATTGGTATAAATATAATTATACATGTTAAGTTTTGTGATATGAATGTGATCAATTAATTCCACACATTAAAATGGTATATGGTTTTATTTATTTAATCTAATTTTAATAGCGACCCCCTAGTTATAATTAAAAATGCTCTGTTTATTATTACTCAACATTAAATTTTCACAAATAATTAATCTCTTGTGAATCTGTATGTAAATGTTTAATAATCATATTATCGTTATTGGAAATTTGAGTGACAGTTACAGTTTAAAATATTTTATTGAATATTAATTAATTTTACTTCTACATAATCGTTTTTTAATCTAAATATGGAAAATCCTATTATGAACAATTAGTAATAAAATTATTTGACAGTATTATTTTCAAATACCAGAATAAGAAATCCTAACATACCATACAGTCTGCTAAAGCGGTACCACATTTATTGCAAATCGTTCCTAATTTTCGGTACTTATTTGAATAATCGATTGTTTAAAAATAATATCAAGTATAATAAACCACTGCTAGAGGAAGGCACATTCAAATTCCATTTATAAATGAGATAATTTAATTTTCGTTTACAGCTCGAGGAAGACTAATTGTGATTATCAATCTTAAATGAGCCGATATTTCTACCGCAATTTTATCACTAAAGCATTCCCAAAACGAATAATTTTACCGCCTTGACCGATAAATAATTCGGCTTGCAATATCTGCGAGCTAAGTTCAAAAACGATTCCGTGAACATCAGCAGAAAAGTAAATAAGTCTCCACGATTGGACCGGCAACAATACAAAAGTCGGGGCCCTGAAATTGCAGGATTCAGAGCAAGAATTTTTGTTACGTTAAATTTCATTATAATAACTTCTTAAATTTCGCAAATAGCTGAAAAATTAGCAGCGACTTAAAATTTTCAATTTGGACTTACTCAATTGTAATTTCTTTTATAAAAAATACAATATAATAGTACTTTTTGTCACAAGGCCTTAAAATGAAATTTCACGAGTATCGCACTGAGTAAGTATCGCGCGAGCACATCGAGGCCGTGAAATCTTACGGCTCTGTGACGAACACTATTTTTCTAAGGTTTTTGCTTTGTATAATTCGATTTTACATACAGTCCGCGATCAACATGTTCAATTTATTAACGTAAAATGGCTCCTTTTAGATTTACTATTTTACGGACTGCTATGAGAAATCTAATTTTACGGTTATGATATCAAAAAATATTATTAATATTCATTGCGGAAAGGGTATATTTTTTTCAGTTTAAAGTAAATCTAAATATATCGTGTTCCCTCGACGATTAAAATGCTGTTGTGATTTGACAGTTCATTGAACAATTTGCAGTAGTGACGTCAATGTGAATAACAGTTTATAAAGTCGACTTAAAATAAGGTTACCCACAAAAATAGATTAAAATCTAGTTTATTGCATGTCATTTTTAATAAGAAAGCTAATGGTAAAGCTAAATGTTTTTAAATTATTGACGCAGAATGCAAGAGATTGTAACACATTTAATGAGATTTTCGACTATTTCTGTATGAGTAATATTCTATTATCTATTTGAAAAACTATGAAAGTAAAAAGAATTTTCATAAAATATGAAAATATTCAATACGTAGAAAAACCTTGACTTTTCGGTTTCATTCGTTCCAAGTGTTTCGGCCAGTTACTTACCTCGCGGATTTTCAAATATCCCGAAGGTTCACGATATTCGAAATCGCGCACCGTTAAAGCGGAAACTAAAAAAGCACGAAGTCACCGGTTATATTCAATCGACTGAAATCAAGTTGAAAAATGTATGAATCAAAATAGAAAAGAATACGTTGAGAATAAATTGAAAATTCTAAATAAATTAAAAGTTAAAAATCAGTTTTAACACAAGAAGTGTAATATAATTGCTTTCGAAATAATCCAAAATAGTGACTCTTCCTCTGTGAAAGAATTAGTCTGGTGCAAATATAAATACAAATGTCCAACTAAAGTTCGTTTAATGTGTAATTTTACCTACACTAACTACTGCGCTCATTAATAAACGCTTTTTTGCTTCTTTTTAACTAAAATCTGGATAAAAGTGCAATCGCCTGATTTGAACCACATCTTAAACATTTTGCCCAGTACCTAAATAACATACCATCCGTTACGACAGGTCAACAAGAAAGCCCATCCACCTGTGTTTATACAAAAGCCTGGCTGTATTACCGAGCGAATAACCAAACATATACACGAGCGTATTACGATATTTACGAAGCGGCGTACGTAATGAACCATTTCGACGTTCGGCGGCTTTTGATAAAAACGAATAAGAGGAAGAACGAGTGCCAGCGAAATTTCGCAAATGCCATAGTATGTGATGTGTATATATGTATTCGTGTATGCGGAGAAATGCGCTGACAGCGTGTGCACGGTGTACGAGCACAAGGCATAATTGCGTGCAGTAATCACTTTCACGCTAAATTGAACGTAGTGCGCGAGCGCGCGCGTGCAAACCGATATAATCGCGCTACGTCCGATTGAATAATTATACACGAAACAGCTGGAGCTCATCTCTCTCTCTCTGTCTCTCTCTCTCTCATACGTAGCTTTATCGATGTGTGCGTATGTGCATTGCCGGGATGGCGATTCCAAGTAACTAACTCATTTCATTAACGTTAATAGCAATAATAGTAACATCACCCCAAGAGCAGTTATTCAATCTGAAATCTACAGGCTTTTATAATTAATTATTTTTAACACTTGTACTGATAAACAATTGTCTTCCAGTGCTATACGTTATACATTTGATTCGTGCGTATGTTAATGAAATATTATTGTGCACAGTTATAAATCTTTACTTCATCGTATTTAAAGTACTTAATATTAATTGTTATAAAAGTTATCATAATAGCTGTTTGTAGCAGAAAATCCTTGTACATTAGCAACAATAAAAATATTAATCAATGATTAATCATTGAATGAACATGCAACGAGATTCCAATAGAACGTAAAAATCATAGTACATTAATGAGAGAGTTTAAAATTTTCTGATCCCGGAACAAATTGCCCGAGCAACTCCGATAAATTATTAGACCTCCCGTGAAGGCAGTGGTAATAAGCAATTACCGCACTGCATCGAGGGCGTCTTAACTCCCCAGCCCGAAAGGCTCATTAAATCTTTAGTGCTAACACTTTACGGGGTATTTCAAATAATTCTGCTGGTCAATATTATTCTCTCAAATACCTTTCTACAAAATAAAAAAACTTGCCCTTGCGTTAATGGTCCTTCCGGTGGATTCGTGGGAGCTTCGCATTAATTCCGTGTAATAAAGGGATAATGCTGATTAAAGCCGTTTGAAATGATTCTTCTTTCGTCACGGCCAATCAAGTTCTTCGTAAGCTCATTACGACACCACTTACCTTCCATCCGATAAAGAAATTGGACCTTTATTCTAGAATTTTCATATTGAGAATTTATTTACTGCCGGAAGTAGGTCAATTCTGTCTCCCTTTTCATTTTAATAAATGCTTATATTTAATTTGGTGAGCCTCTCAAGATTTATGCAATAAGAAGCAAGCTATGTCGCTAACAATAAGTACGTCAATTATGCCAGATTGGCATTGCACGCTTTCAGTGAAAATCAGGTGGAAACGTCATGCAATATTTAATCTTTTATGTTCTACAAATATCCGTTTTTACATAAACTAACAGGTAAAAGGATATAAAACTATTATATCGTTCAAATTAATATAAAATTTTTAAGTTTATGTGAAAAACGTTCAATAACGTCATTGAATTGGAGCTATTTATCACGTTTCTGCCTTTACAGCAAAATTTGAAGCTTTGAAATCCTTCACTTAGAGGTGCATCAGCATACCAAATTGTTCAAGAAATCGTGTGCAACTACTCGGAGAGCGAATACGCAATCAAGTTCATCAATTGTCGAATCATCGTCCACCTGTAAATCGAAATCCAGGATCAGTCTCTCGTTTATCTCGTTAAACACAATCTCTCAACTTCCGCCATATACACACAGCCACACAGGCATTTCTCCAACTCTATACATTTGCTCGATTCTTGTCTTTTTCGCCAGAGCTACCGCCTGTGAAACTTCCGCCTATGGCCAATCACTGCATCGCTAGTTGTGGCAGCATATAACTGTGTAGCGGTGGTAGGAGGGAAAGCTCATAGAGAGAAAGAGGAGAGAATAATCGAATGACCCCCTCTGGACAATCTAATTGCAAAAGCGATATAGCCCTCCCACTGCCTATCAGATAGCGGAGAGAATATTGCGAGAGAGAGAGAGAGAGAGCCACGAGAATTTTGCACCACATGGAACCTGCAGCAGCAGTAGTATCGGCTGGCCCGTGTCTCTTCCAACTCGATTATCGTCTCGCAATTACCCATGGCCTAGCCTTGCTTCTCTCACTCTATCTCCTTCTTCCTCTTTGTATACTCCTCTCTATATGTGGCGAGTACCTCTTGCCTGCTCTCCTCCCACTCCTTTACTCTATTTCACTGCAAAATTAGAGAATTTACAAACTGCAAGCATCACTAACTTTGATATATGACCTCTTCCATTCTAACGCATAAAAGGAAGCTACCCAACGAATGTAGAGTAAAATACTCTTAAATTGTATTCTAATTAATTGCTGTACACCTAATGAGAGTGTATATTTTGGCTGGATTAAAAAAAAGATCGGCGAACAGAGGATAAAGTTAATGATGGATGCAATTAGTCTGATGGATTGGGAGGCGTGTCATCGCAACTGAATTTTTGGCCACAAGGTGGATGTGATTGCGGGCGGTGTGGTTAGATCTGGCCTGGATTGATTTGGACTGGTTGGATGAGGATAGATCTAAATATCCTGGGGTAGGAGATGCAATCGTGCATGCATGTGCGATAGCAGATGTCTTTGAACTAGTTCATTCGTCCAAATCGACAATATTTTTTTACAAAATCCATTTACTTGAAAATAATTTACAATTACTAATTGATCCGATACTACAAAAGGATACAATTACTGATTGATCCGAGTTTTTGTCTTGCACCGATTACTAAAGTTTATTTTAACATATTTTAAAGTTCTAACTCACTTGCGACCTGATTCGATTACTTGAACGTACTCTAAGTGCCTGCTTTTATGAAATTGATGGACTAGCTTGAACATTTGCAGGCTTTGATGCATCATCGATGTTTTGGTTTCTCGTGAATTCAATTGATTTAACATAATTACTTAAACGCTTGGAATAATTAGAGCGTAGTGTTGCTCAACGTATAGCATTGAATACACATTAATCGAAGGAATTTAAGTAATGGACAAGAAAGTTGGAAAATTTATTGTAATCGTATTGACCCCATTGATGGACATTATTAAATTTCTGGTTTTTTTAGCAACTTTTAACATTATATCGAACTTCAATCGAATCTGCTGTCGTCATAAAAATGTTCTGCACACAATGATGTCCTTTTGAAATCTTTGCTTTTTTGTTCATTATAGTAACTATCTCAGATAAAACTTAATATATCTTGGAATTGATAAGAATTAATTCAAAATCATAGAAAATTCATTTATTTTTGTGTGTTAAATTCCAAATATAAGAGGAACTAAGAAAACACATTTTTGTTTACTGGAACTAAATCTCTCGATGTTGAGATATATTTACTGAAATCTTCGATCTACACATAAACAATTACACGACTCTAATTCGTAGCTGATTCGAATAAAAAAGGAAACAAATGCTAACTTTCCCGTCACAGCAAGCGAGTAGAGTAGAGTAGTGTGAAAATTGTTGCACCAGTTCAGCTCTCTTGATCCCTTCTGCGTACAGACGCAGCTAAAAAGAGTGGCAGGGAGCCAGAGAGCGAAAAATAACAAAATGAAAGAGGAAGAGGTCGCGGAGCCACAAATCGAGTTAGACCGACGAAAGTTTTGTTGTCGCACGAGTGGCTGAAGCTCGTTAACGAGCGAGCGAGCAGCCGGAAAATCTCGTTGATTAGCGCGAGAACTGCAGCACGTGGGGTTCGGGCTCGCGCTTTTCCCTCGTCTATGCGATCCAACTGGATTATATGCAGGCATCGATGTGTTTGTTATAGCTCAGTACTTCGTGTGAAACTGAAAAACGGAGGAAACTGAAAGCTTTTATTAATGAGTGTACGACTCAGCTAAAGTTTGTGCTTAGGTGGATTGCGTAGTTGTGAGGCTTTAAAATCGCGTTATATTTCCTTTTTTGAATGTATTCGCTGACGTGAAGATTCGAGCAAATGATTTTTCAAATCTTGCTACCAGAATAAGTTTTACATTCCTAAAATCGAAAATCCATCATGCATCATCAATGATTTTAAAGTCGTAATACAGTATGTTCAAGATATCATAAAGTCTAATTTGAAATAAGCAATTGAAATTGGCAGCATCTAAAAAAGTCATAAATCATTCAGCGGATAACAATAATTTCATATTCAGTCTCAATTCGGCGTCAGCAACGACCAAGAATAAAGATCTCGAAATATTCATCTGTGAGGTTTCTCAGATTTGCAAAGAGTGTATGCGTGTCTGTGTTATTATTGTTACATATAAAAAAGTTCAGAATAGTCTAGAATTTTTTTTATCCCTTTGAAAATGTCAACTCGAGAGTGTTGGGCTTATGGTGTAAGAGCTTTCTTGGAGTTATTGGTTTGTATTGGTTCGTGTGAGTATAATTTGAGTGACAAGCCTCTCGCGGTAATCTCAAAAACGTTGCATGTCCTTACTTAGTGTATATAATCATTAACCATTAATTTTTAAAATATTAAACTTCGAAGCAAATATTTGAAAACATAATGTGGTTAATACACGATTCATTTACTGTTAGACGGTCTTTCTCTTAGTGAAGGAAACAAGCGATCGCGCATATATACCGAAAATCAGAGGCAAGAGCGAAAACAAGGAAGGAAAGAGTGGAACTGAGAGCTAGGTAGACGGAACATTAAGGGGATTTGTCCCATTAGCTCGGGGCAGCGATACGGCCTCATCCAATAACGGGAAGCCAACGGCGTGCCGCATTGCTACTGCCTGCTAGTACTGCGAAACAACTATGTGTGGGTTTGGGTGCACAGTGCACAGAGATACGCACTTATCGGTCGAAATGCTTAAGGGGATTAGCACGTAGAAATTTTAGGTGTATTTTTTCTTATGCGGAACTCTGAAACGGTTAAGGTTTGCTTTTAGGACTAACAGTGGGTAGACGTTTTCCCGAGTAAAAAAAATTAAAAATTCTTAGTTTTACTCACTCACTAATTCCGCAAGAAAGTCAAAAATCTATCTTGCGTAATTAGGAGCACGTAAGTTGATTTGGACCAAAGCAGAGCATATAATTACTCAGTTATCCTCTCTAAAATCAAGATTTAGTCTTCATACAAGGCTTATCACCTGCCTGCAGAATCAGTTTTGACTCCGCAAGCAAAATGTTGTTTCATCCTCGCAGATATTGCCAAGAGACCAAAGTATATCCGCTTGAAGTTAAGGTCGCAGAAGAGACTGCCAGCTTCGATTAGGGTCCGGCCCCGGTCGTCCGGTTTTACGAGGCGCGCGTGCATACATCGTAAACGACGAGAGCCGCTGCTGCTGCTGCTGCGTGTCGTCGCTCTATAGCGAAAGACCCGTGCGTGTAATAAAGGGGGATAGGCGATCGTAATTTCGGCCAGCGAATATGGACGTGTGCGCAAGCGCTCCAAATATCGCCAGTGGAGGAAACAAGGCTGCTGCTGCTGCTGCTGCTGCTGCTGGTACAGGTGACAGTTAATCTATGCGTAATCCGATCTAAGTTGAGAATTTTAAATTTCATTTTGCACCCGAGCTTGTTTTCTCATTTGCAGAATCTAATCAAGATAATCAAAATTTTGAAATTTAGTTTTAACAACTTCAAAATATTTTACGTTTTAAATTGCAAATACAAGCGACAGTGCAGCGAAATTAAAAGCGTTAAACCACAATTTAGGGAACTCTTGTAAGTCAAATTTAAAAATTTAAAAGTTCAACTTTCAAACTTTTTACCGAGGAAATGTTTTTTTTACTTCTCGATTAATGATGATAAAATGACGGATGAAAATTTAATAAATTTGAGTGCCTCAATTTTTCAGTACTTCATCTGCGATCTCTGCTTTAATATACAAAATTGAGCTAAACTAAAAATTTATTAATAAAAATTCCTGAAGTAACAATTTTTCTGTATTAATTTTTATTTGACTGATGCATATCAGTTATACTGTGAAACCTACAATAGTGTAATAATGGATCAATACCATTTGAACACATTGGAATTAATAGCAAGTTGCATTTAATTACAATGTAATTAAACATGATGTGCATTAGGTGCTATGAATCGCTATTTAATTCAGAATTCTGTTGGTAAAACAGCAGTTTTATCGGACATTTCACTAGCGATAAACGCGGATTGAGGAAAGCAGGTAAAAGTCGAGATAGGCAAGAGAAATGGCATCGGCGGCCGTAAGAATCGAATTTAAATGTATAAGGAGGACTGGGATCTTAAACAGCAAAGTACCACGCAGCATTGGCGCACAATTTTGGCGCGTTTGCCCACATCTACGAGCGTTTCTCACACACATATATATATAATATATATATATATATATATATTTAGGAGGTGAAACTTCGTTTACGGGCTCGGAATACGAGAAAAATCCTTACACCGGACTGCGTTCAAGCAAATTTATGCGAGGGATTAGATTTTCCCTTTTTTTCCCCATCTCTGCCGTGAATTATTGAGCTTTTCCGCTCGAGACAATAAAGTTAGCTCGGAATCGATTCATGTTGCTTCTATTTTCCAGCGTTATCTCGCATACGCAGGTGAGAGTGAAACGCGCATGATTTCGTTACTCACCTACGAATCGTGCGAATGTAAGGATTTTATTAACCATTATATTCTGAATTTTTGTAAATAGGTTTTTGATACAAATAGAATTTGTGTGCAGGGATTTTTGGACCTAATGCTTAAATTTTTATTGGAATTATAACTTTATTATTTTTCTTATATAAATTTAGTTCTACAGGATGTGTATGTAAAACCAATTTTTCTATATAAATAGTTAGTAATTAGTGAAAATTATTCTTCTGTTAGAATCCACGAGGAATCCTACAAGGGAATTCACATAGATGTCACAAAAATTCATACGCCTTTAAAATTGAAGTCATTACTCTTTTCAAGTTGAAAATCATAAATATAAAATAAGTTTAACAAGTAGATGCAATAATTTGTGAACAAAATTTCTGTCGGTATAAGCACACTGAAAAAAGTTTGGTCGCCAGGCGTACCGAATCAGTATGAGCGAGTACACTACTGGCTTTCCTTTGGTGCGGTTACTGCCTTATTTTGACAAGTGCTGTTCTAAAGAGGGTCTAGAGCTACGTCATATGCGGACCTAACCATTACAACACTGGCAGAATGATGAAGCACTGATGGCGCTGCAGACGTCCCAAAATGAGATAGCATCCGCACAAAATACAAATGCAGTATTTATAAAACTGATTTAGTCCCATAGTGGAACTAAAAATCGCTTCAAAATTCAATTGGCTAGTACACAGCTTTGTAAAAGATTGTTCCGAACTATTAATATTCACTAAAGGATATTCCAAGGAACTTGTCGCAGACGGGCAGACAGCGACGTGCTGCCTTAACAAGCGCAACGCCAAAGTTTCACATCTCAAAGTCAAAGGGGCCATCGTTAAAAGGCTCGAGAGGAAGAGAATTCGTCCCGCGCTTTAAGCGCGAATTTACATTTTTACTCGGCAAAAAATCAAGTGTGTATGTGTGTGTGTGCGAGAGAGAGAGAGAGAAGAGAGAGAGAGAGAGAGAGTAAGAGAGTGAGAGCAGGAGAGAGAAAAGAAAATTACCCCGGTGGAAATTGAAAAGCTCCGTCGGTGCGCGAATGAATTTTGCGCTGTAAACGGGGTCACGTGCTCTTTATTGTATTTTATGCTGGCGAGGTCTCAAAGACTGCGAGTGCTTAAATTCTCCAGCGTCAAAAGCTTCGAGAATTCAATTTCGATTTTTAACCCTCCGCTCCACCCTCGCGACTTTCCAGTCCGCCGTAAACAAAGGAGCTGTTTTCACCTTTTCTTTGATTCCAAAGATACCCGTGGTACACGTTTTTCTGCGCTTTACTACTCGTTCATTTTCTTAGGTTTAGCGATAGGAAATTGCTTGGCGAGAAAATGTTATGGTTCAATATTGGACTAAGTAAGTAAAACTAAAAGTCGAATGCGAGAAAAGTTCCGCGAAGTTCGTAAATTCTATTTTGCGATAAACGAAGCATTCTCCTTATTCTCTTAACGCGTTTTCTACTTATTCATTAATTCAATAATGAATCATTAAATTTATTATTCGAATTTATCAAAAAACTCATACATTTATATTTAAGTGAAGTTTATACAGTTTTCAAGACTTTTCAAAAGAATTTACTATTTAATTTTACTGTGAGAAATAAGCTTTCTTTTGTACGACAAATTCATCGTGATTTTCATTTGCCTTTGAAAATTATATCTGTTCAATGTTTGTTTTAAATTTACAACTGCACATGTCCATTATACACATTGCACTTAAACGAATTTTTCAAAGACTGCTTTCAAATTCAAAGCAGAAAAATATATAAACATGCACAATGATTAATGTCATATCGTCTGTTTATTGTAGGTTGCAGCCAACTCATATTCACCGAGATCAGCACTTCAACCCTACAGGTAAAGTAAATATTTTATAGTGTTACTTTCATTTAGTTTTAAAAATTTTAATTAAGACTCATTCTTAAATTATTCATTTCGTAAAAGTATTCACAAAATAGATAAAGAGCTCGAAACAGTTATTATAATTTCACAGTGACGTCACTATATAAAAAATATGGAGAAAGTGATGTAACGTAGTGACGTTGAAACACTGCATTAAACTTTTCAATTAAAGTCCACAAAGAAAGTGTAAAGTAGAATACGGTACAATTTGACGTATCCGTGACGTCACGTCGCAAACGGCTTGGCACGTCGAAATGCAGGGAATCGCGTATTCGATGTATCTCATCTTCTCAAATTTATTCTGTTGAAACATTTATAAATAGTCTCTCAGGGTGAGGCCGCACCGTTTGTTTCGAATCAAGTTAGATACGGACGCGCTCCATACTTTTCTCGTATACGATGAAAGAGCGTCGCTTAGAAACTATTTTTCTTCCTTTGTCGACTTGGCGTGGCGACGTAGCTAAATAGAATTGAGCACCGATGCCGTGTACAATGGCCGCGAAAGAAAAACTTCTATAATTACTTTTTACTCGGAATATCCAATTCGGCTACTCATTATTAGTATTAAATCCTGAAATATTTGTAGAAGTGTGTCAACAACTTTGAAATAGTGGATTCAAAATCTAAAGCAGAAAATTACTATTGATACTGCATTAATCGATCTGAAAGTATTGAAATTTTTATCATTTATATGGTAAAAATTTTAAGCGGATGTGGTACTCAAATTAATAATTTCAATTTCTCGTCTCAACTGTTACTAAGCGTACACTACATAACCGATGACTGTTAAATAAATTTCTATAGGTTTCGATAACAAAGAAATTGTTTCCCTTTTTCGGATAATAATATACTATAGCTATTATCAAAAGTCATGAAATAACTCCTCCAGTCTTCCGACAATAATACGGTTTATTGATCATCTACTAAGGTGCAACCTTGTTTTCATTTTCCTCAATTCATAGTATGATTTATTCAGTTCTAGATTTATTTATTCACAAAATGCCTTGCTATTGTTTTATTAGCTGGTACAAGGCATTTATATATATAGACATATAAATATATCTAATGCAAGTTTCTGGGACATTTTTAATTATACATCGTAACTTTCTGGGATATCTCTAAGTTTCTGGGACGTCCCAGAAAACTTCGAAGTATAACGCAAGTTTCTGGGACGATTAAGCTACTGTCCATATCATGGTTTTTTGAAAATTTTTGTGTTTTAAAATACAAAAGTGACCGAAAACGAAAGCGGGCGCCGCAGGCGAACATCATTGGGGTCGGGGGTTGTGGGGTTTTAGGTTATTGTACAATCGAATCATCCTTAAATTTCGAAAAGTCCCACTGGTATGGACAATCTTTTAAAAATCCCAGATACTTACATTACATGTATTTATATATATAGACTATGTATAATAGACTCTATAATATACCAGTTGGCAAAAATAGACTAATAAATAAACATCACAGCTTCGTCATTCGAATTCGCAATAAAGTACACACTGCTAAATGGCAAGTCTAACCAAAGTTTAATGTGACCTAGAGTAACCCCAGTTGTTCAAAAATCAAATACAAACTGTCTGCACGCCCGACGAAAAGAACCAACACGGAGACTCTGGTAATCGATGCCATGCCGTATATATGATGCATGCATGCAAATTAACGAAGCAGCCAAACGTGGCATTGTCGGCCGTGGGGTGTAATGTGTCACGTGGCATCTCTCTTTCCATTAAACTCCTCTGGCGCATAGCACCGGCAACGAGATCGGACGTGCGCCAGTAAGGTGAGACGAAACAACGACCGCTTTTCAGGTGTCAAATCAGCTAAAGGAAGAGAAAAAGAGAGAAAAATAAACTGGTGCGGCGAGCGTCGTGGTGGAGCTGGAAAAGTCACGAGGTCGCGGCTTCGATTTCAACTTTCTCGTTCTCTCCTGCACCGCTGCATCTTTCATGGACCACTGTCTCGCGAATTTTGTTCCCTCTAGCGCGTGTAAGTTTGTTGCTCGTAGCTGGAAAATATGGCTGGTGCGATCTCGTTCAAAATTGATGGACTCGTTACATCCACGGCAATTTTCTTGAATTTTGCAGCCCCATGTGAAGTCCATCTTTATATAAACTCGAGCAACGATGATGCTCACTGAGTTTTTTTGTGTTTGTCGCTCGATCTTATTCTCCTGATGTATTAGAGGTGTCGCTTTATTGGTATCCCTTTGATGCAGATGACAGTGACGAATGCACAGCTATTCACTGGACTTTCACTCTACTCTTTCTGTGAAATCTCGTAAACAAGTTTTCGCTTCCGCGTGTTTCTAGCTTGTCGAGCGAAAATGATACACGAGACTGAGAAAAAAGCGCCTGCTGTATAGGCAGAAGAACTGGCGATACTTTGTTTTTTGGCTTTAAAACTAGAATTGCTCCCTCCCTGCATGAATCATCTTCATGAAGGTAAGGTATTATATATTATATTTAACTAGAATTTAAAGATGTAAAATTGCTTTTTTAGAGAAGGATAATTATCACCACTTTCGTTAAAGTTAATTTCTATTTGAATTTAAATTGTAAAGTCACTTTATTGTAGTAATTGAAACGACAGCGTTTTCTCCCAGAGATTAAAGACTTGTAAAAAATGCGAATGGGTTAAAAAAGGGGAAAAGGTAAAAGAAATGAATCTTCCAGCCAAAGCTCCACGTATCCATGAGAGATTCAATAGTGCGCACATGATCGTGTCCCAGCTCGACCGATCGAATATTTTCATTCGCTCAGCAAGAAGAAGAATATTCAGTGGATTTATAGCTGGAAGAGAGAGAGTAGAGTAGACGTGGAGAAGATCGTACGCAAAATCCAGGGAGATAAAGTCCGTAAAGGGTAAACAGATGCGAATTGCAGATCTGTGACGCGGCTCATTGTTTCCATATAGGTGCGTTCGCAGTAGTGCCAGGCTTTCGATATATATTTCCTTTTGTGCAGCGCGTCGAGGAGGAAAACGACGACGCCTGGGGCGTTTAATTTGGGCGGATTTCGCGTCCAAAAGGGGCCGAGCGAGAGAGAGAGAGAGAGAGAGAGAGAGAGAGAGAGAGGACACACGCAGACATCTCATGTATATACATCCACACAGAACATTCATGGTCCAAAATGGGAAACGAGAGTCGACTTAATGTAGACACTATTGAAAAATACCAGATTTGTGTCCGATAAAAGCTAAATTTTGATAATTTGTCAAAGCCCATCATGGGAAGTTATGTAGCGTTTCTTTGACATTACGTGCACAATAGTGTAATGAATTATGTTTTGAAACTGTAGACTTGAACCTCAGATTATAGGTTAAATTTAGTAGAAAAAAGTGTTTCTTAGAACAATCGGAACCTATATATTGTCAGACAAAGATTGGTTAACGCAGTAAAGCCATGAACGATCAGATTACTTTGCTATTATGTCTATTATCTTATAATTGAGCCAAGTCCACACAATATTTTTACAACTATTCAACATCACCAAAAAAGTCTGTATCTGCTGTAACAAACTACTCTTTTCACTCCGGAGAAAATGTACCAAAAGTTAATTTCTCTAAGTTCAGCATGGGTCAAAATGTTTTCGTCAATCAGGATCAATTATTCACAATTTTCGATTGCTAAAACCAGCCTAAATTAAAAGCAAGTTCCCGAATGGAAACTGCGGACATTATACCGTTTGCAGCTCGTCCTTCAGCAGATTGAGCATCAAGCAATCCAAAGCAAAAAGACTAACTGTTCACGGAAACTAATTATGATTTTTGCTAGCTTCCTTGAAATTATCTTTTGTTTAAATGTTTCTCATTTCGTCAAAAGGCATCGACGTAGTTGTTTCATCTTACAGGACTTCCTTGTGCTGATGAATTCAAAGTGCAATAATTATTGAAATATAAACAGGTTGTTAACAAATTCTAGCCTCTTGTCTGCCGGCGATGTTATGTCGTTCCACGCACAAGTTGACCTATATAGAATTTGTATCCAAAAGCTTTTCTCTACTTTTGCGTATATATATTTAATTAAACTTCGCGTACAGTTCAACGGTGGATAGCATTTTGAGGTACGGCGAACAATGAAAATGAAACAGAGATTTCGTTCTATTGTTTTGTAATGTTTTATCGAACAACTGTTCATTCATTATTTCCGAAAAAATCACTTTATAATCAGTTGTAGTGGGTATTTCATTTTCGACCTTATTTGTTTCTTCATATTATATTTATTTATTAGTTTTACGGACATTGAAGCTAACATTTTAACAATTATATTATAATAAACTATGTCCATAAAATTTGCCGATTGGAAATCCTGGTTAGTTTATAAGTACCTTTCTATTACTATAAAGAAAATGAAAACGAAATTACTGATGACATAAGATCATAAACGTAAGCACAAATTGATACGCAGCTGTTGTGGTGAAGATGCCAATTTACGTGTTTATCCATTTCAGTAATAAAACGAAAAGAAGCAATAAAATGTGAGAGGGAAAACGTTACAAGAAAAAATTCGACGAACTAAATAAAAATAGTAAAAAAGATAAGAAGAGAGCTAGAGAGGGCAAGAGAAATAGAGAGAGAGCGAGAGTTGCAGGCAGATGAAAGTGTCGATATACAAAGTGTAGGTATTGGATGAGCCAAGTATAGAGGAAAAATAGAAAATGGAAAATATCGAGCGATCGAGTTTCAATGGAAATATATATAGGCGAGCAGTGAATGTGACAAAGGTGATATGGACAATTTTTTTCCTCTTTTTATTTTGTCTCTTCTGTTTCTGTCTCTTTTTCACCAACGAGTAAATGACAAAAAGGATATTATTCATAATTGGAAACTGCGGATGCGGTGAAAAAAACGGTATCCGACCGTTGTTTTCTTGAATTTTGTAAACAATGGATTCTACATCTATGTGACTTATCGATTTTAACATGTTGCCCAAAATTAAGGCATATCTTTAAATAGATATAGTTTACAAATTTATGTAAATGTAAATATAAATGTTATACGTAAATATACTCGCGATCAACTTCAGGATCTTGAAATTTTCATTGCACTTACTTATTCTGACTATTTAATGCCGAGTAAATTGATGGAATAAAACTCTACTTATATCTTGATTATTCTAGTCTTTCGAAATTCTTCTTTAGTTCAATTGCCGCAGCTTACAAGAAAATCAAATCTTTAAGATGAAAAAGCTTAACCTAATAGGTTAATAATAAGTTCTTAACCTTATAATAAGTTCCAATTGATCCGTCTTTACATTTTAATATTTATTGTAAGTTTGGAATGAGAATTTCCAGTAAATCAAGTTTCAATATTAAATCTGTCTGAAAATTAATGTAGAAATCTTTTTGTGTTTTTAGTCGAGCATCATAATATCGGAATCCCTTGTTATTAAAAATCGTACCAAACTTATTTAAACCCTCTTCCTTATAGAAAAAACCTCGTGACTCAAAACTTCAGGACTGCAGTCATGTTCCTACCAAAGTAAGAGGCGAAAAGTTCGCACATACATATTTTATAAGCCTAGGAGAGCCACAGCGTTAGTATAATGCAACGGGAATTTGGTTTAATTAGCCCAGTTTTTGCCACACTGCAGGCTTTACAATTTTTCGCTCGAGCGCCTTCGCAACGCACACGTTGTCAGAGCTGCGTCCGGCGGTATAAAGTCATAGTATAAAATTCAAACCCGCACTAGAAAAAGCTATAAAAATTAGTTCGCAGCTCTCTCTTAGCGACGATTAAAAACTTCTAAGCTCGTCTTAATTCTCCTCGGGGTGTGCATTCCAGCGAAATGACGCTCATAAAGCGACTGGGCAGCTCTCAGCTCAACATCGCGTCTAATATATTCGTGTATCGCGCGCGGAGGGAGAATTTCAAAGGCTTGTTTCAAGCCGTTCGTAAATCATCTCGGCTATCGCTATATAGCTGCGCGCACGCGCGTTGAGAGAAAAAGCAACGAAAATAAAACTTTCTCTCGCCCACGGCCAGCGCGACGTCTTATCTGCTGTCGCCGCGTGCACGAACAGCACCACTGACTCAAAGTGGATAGCGTAAATTTGACTTTGAAAAAAGAGCGTCGTCAAAGGTCGTGTGTGTGCGCAATAAATATAGCGAGAGGAAGGGGGTAAACAGAGTGAGCTGCGCGAATATCGCTCCACCCACTCTCCTCTTGCCCCCAAGTCGACAGTTTGAATTCAATTTTCGTTAACTGGAGCGTGGACTAATTAACCCCGAACGTGAATAGCTTCGGTTCGACAAACAATGCTAGATAGACCGAGCCGCAGGGTTTCCTCTCTCTCTCTCTCTCTCCATCTCTTCCGTCCCTTCAATCCTCTCACTCTCTCTTTCTCTCTTTCTCTCTTT
>UELV01137971.1:0-13647 GCA_900490015.1 Megastigmus stigmatizans
TCTCTCTCTCTCTCTCTCTCTCTTGCTGCATCCTCTGCGCCGGTGCTGTTATACGAGCACTGGAGAACGCGTCTTCCTTCTTCCTTCGAGTTTCTGGCAGCAGCAACTGCTCCCTCGCATCTTGCACATATTCTCACATGTGTGCGAGTATGGTGTCGGGGATTGAGATACAGATACCAGGATGGAAAGTATAGGCCCCCGCGAGTATAAGTGGTCGGTGGCCGCTGAGGGAGCATGTACCTATATAGGAGAAGACCTTCTCCCGCGCTGAGGTCCACATGTGTGGGTGAGGCTGTACAGGGGGAGGGTCGATGTTATAGCCCAGGGCTACTGGGTTCCGTGTATGATGTGCCGATCGACCTAAGCTGCTGCTCCTGCTATTCTTTGCTGAATGCACCAGCGTTGCTGAGGTAGTACAAGGTGTTCTATAGAGAAAATAACAGCGATATCTGTAAACTCAACTCCATCAAGTCCGCAAATGTGGCATGAAGCTTTGTTGAATAAGTTATTAATGTCTTGGAGGTGCTAATCTTCTAAATATACAAAGTGATAACTTCAATTGAGGAATCACGCCGCATTTGCTTTTATATTTTCAATTGTAAAAGATCGATCTAAATTTATAATTACAGGACTTTTATAATTTCCACATAGTTTATTAAATCCTGTTTCTCTTGAATAATTTTATTAAGTTTTTAGAAAAGTTAGAAAAGCAGAACTACAACGGTGTTTGCGAATGAAAGTATTAGCTAATATTATTGAAAGGATCAGAAAACTTTTCTTTTTTTACTTTTTGTTAATTTACTAATAAAAGATGTAAGAGATTTTGAAAAATTCATTAGCTAATACATTAATTCGCAAACACTTTGTTTTACTTCTGCTTTTTCAACAGCGGTGGAAATAAGCTCGAAGACAGCACGAGATCATTCGCATACGGCTCTCCACTTACTGTATCTCCCAGTCACCCGTTACCGCACCACCACCCACACGACTCGGGGAGAGGACCAATGTGTCGGTAGATCGTGATACCCCGCGGACTAATGCCGATAATTGCATTTTGCAGTTCGTGAATTCCTTCTCTTCTTTCTTGCCGATCTTTCTACTACCTTCCACTCGCCCTCTTCGCGCAGCTCTTTGCTTCACTCTGCTGCGGTACTTTTTTCACGTACTACACGATCGATCTTTTTCGTGGCCCCTTTCTCAATCTATTCCACTTCTTCCCGCAACTGCTGAACTTTTAACTTAACGATCGCGAACATGTTCTTTTCGAATGGGAGAGGACTGCCGGCTCTTTTGTTTTGCCAAAGGGATATCGACGTAAATTTACTGTTCTTAGGTAAGTTTTAAATAAATTCAAAATTTAATCTTTATAATAATTATAGACATATAACTAAATAATAAAATAATACTATTCTTTTTTTTTTCATAAATTCAGTGGTTATTTGTCATTATAAAGTTCACGTTTCTACTCGCCATCGATCTTGATACCACTTTGTCAAAAACAGAAGTGAAGCCAAATAAGGGAACAATTCGTGTATATAAATGGTATCCTCACCTCATATAACAGATGAATAGAAAGCATTTAAGTTGAACGAAATCTATAACGTGTAGGCAACTTGTATACGTGCATCCAGGCGTCATAAATACAAGCTGGACATCGTCGAAGGCACAAGTGCTCCTCTCTCTCTCTTTTTCTGCCTCGATCGCGCTTCAACCCATCCTTTTCTTCGTTTCTTATACATATGGGGTTTCCTTCTCACCACATAGCAAGATCCAACGCCGAACAGCTCTCTGTTCTTTTGGCGAGGTGAGCGAGCGAAGGTACAAGGCGTTCACAAATAAGCTCTCGGCGCTAAGCAGCATATCCTGCCCGAACAGAAAATACGCATACACACGCGAGCTGCGCTAGCAAATTTATGTGCTCATAGAATGTTCTATGCTGGGAGATGTCGGGACTTGGGACTTACTGTGTCGGTGTGTTCCTTTCTCTGCGTTCGTGTACGCATGTACATATATGCGTATGCGTGTATACACGTGCCAAGAAAAAGCATATATTCCTTGTTTGGATTATACTATTTCCAAGCTGCGTGCAATATCGAAATTAAGCTGAATAATTTAGTGTTATTCATTCGTACGATATTCATTCGTAGGAAGCAGTAGCGTTAAATAATAATTAGCAAATTTATTTAGTTTTTAATATACACACAAACCATATAATTCAATATGCACCAATTTATACGCTTAAATTTATAAATGCGAATGAAGAGGCTAACAAAAAAAATTTGTAATTACGTCGTTTTAGTATATATTGGTAAATACCAAAAATTCAAAATTTTACGACACAATCAAGCGACATTATTCAATCCTTAAAATATAGATTAACTGCCAGTAGGTGGCGAATATGATACTCGACCATTACTGAAAGTTGCGGTTATATAAAGCTACATGCGAGCGCCCAAAATTATTTTTTTTTCTTTTTATAAGTATGTGTCATTTCTAAGCTTTTAAATTAGTTAACATATTTCAAATCCTTAAGAATTTGTTGAGTTTTTTTTATGGATTTCAAGTACTTATACAAAATTCTGTAACAGCGAAATATTTACAAGCTAACTTAAAACTACTTTGTTGTCTATAGTTTACCACTTTCTTAATTGTTTCTTTCCGTCCTTCCTTGAGAATGTACACAGAACTCTATGTGCAGTTTTTCAAAACTTTTGAGCAACAAAACAGAAGACGATAGAAAAATTAACAATTATTTTAATGATAAGTCTGCAGAAGTTTTTATGCAAAATAATTGTTGTCAACATCCATGATGTTTTTTAGTTGCACTTCACTTACTAAAGTAGGAATAATGACTTACTCGATGCAAGAGTCATGCAACACTAATTTCAATATCATTGGATAAATCCCGCGCAGAAAGCCATGCATTATATCGAAAATATTGTTTCTCGTTATGTGAAAATATCTTCATTTAATTAAGCAGCAATTTAACCTTTCATTCCAGATGCAGTTTTTCTAGCATCATAAAAATTTGTATTTATTTACATTTGCAAATGTTCATCGTTGATTTTTTTTTGGACTATCAATAGCTTTTTCAAAAGAAGCACAGTGCAAGTCCTCTCTAGAATAAAGGCACGTGTGACAAAATTTATTTGGCGCTGCACTTAAAAAATTGTAAAACACGAGTACTGCTAGACCACCGCCACAAAAAGCTATTAAAGTGGCTCGAACAATAAAAATTTCGTTCTCGAAATTGAAGCTATTTCCTTCGTCACTTTCAACTTTGCGCAAATCATCTACAAACAGACTTAAAACTTTATCAAATCCATATTTTATCAAGTCCTGATGGCAACAAAGTAGAAGTACGTGTATACTGCTAAGCTCAGAATTCATGTGTGCTGACAGGTTATCAATCCGATAATAAAAAGATGCAAGTATATGTAGAGTTGTTTTTAAACCAAAATGATTAAAAATCCATAATTCGTTATAATATATCTTCAACCTAATAGTTTTTTTATATTTTTGTAAAAAAGGATGTTCTTTAAAATGTTGACCACCAATGAAAGATGTTAATACATCAGGTGCTGGCTGCTCAGATGAAATATCTTCCTTCACATTATTATTTGATTATTAATATTATTATTATTAACAACAAATAATAATATATTTATATATTTAAATATTCAACACATTATTTTATTTCAAATGATTCCGAAATACTTTGAGACGTTTCACGTCAACTCTCCCACCACCGTGCGCGAACGCCAAATCATGCTATTTCCAACTCGTATCTGCAGTACTAAAGTATACTTTAAAAAAATATCCAATAACCGTTTTCGATGTATTTATTCCTCATCTTTCCAATAGCGTAAGCAGTTTTTAAAAATTTTCCATTTTCCAAAAAGTGCTCAAGATGTTTTCTTTGAGAAAAACAACGCGTAAGATCAGTCTCATCGCCGCCGCCGCTGCGCTCTACCCCATTCGTTCTTTACCTGAAACTTTTTTGAATCTTTGTCCTGCTTAACATTTTCTTAGAAATATTTGAAATTCAGAACTTAAAGATGTTTTTTTGAGCTTCAATCTATTTTCATCTATTAGAATAATAGCATGGTATTGTAAAGTTCCTAGTATAGATTTAGTCTCGTTTAGCCTTAGTTTTAGCCCCAACACAGTTTTTTCGTAAGATTACTGCTATAAAAGACCTTAGTTTCTTTGCAATAATTTTTAGCCCATTTGTATAGATCTTCTAGCGTTACAATACGCTTATTCGTAGAAAGTTGTATAGACTTGTTCCTTTTGCACCTTTTTTTAAGTTTGCATCTGTGCCATCGCATGCACCTTTGCCATGCGCGGTATCATACAAATGCCATTCTCCTGGAATTCCAAAGTCATTAAAAATTATGACTGCTACAAATTGCATAAAATTCTTACGAGATTTTCGAAAGACTCTTTAAAAACCAAATATTTCTCTTCAAAGATATTTAATTTTGACTTTACGTTTTTATTATTGTGTAATTAATTTATTTCCTACATTATAAACAGTAATAATAATTAAACAATGAATATTTTTATTTAGAAAAGTAAATAAAAATATAACTTATAATCAAATCTTCTGTAGCTTTTATATTGTCGTGTACATTTCTCCGACACTTCTATGTCAAATCATGGGAAACTTTTTTTTTTTTGAAGAGAAAGAATTTAACTTTCGTGTACAATTATTAGAATTTAAAAAAAAAATTATATGGTAGTTAAAGTTGAAGGAATGTGAATTTTATTGTTTCTTTTTTAGTTTTCTAAAAAAAACGGAGGACGATTCCTATTTTTTTCAGATTCGTATTGAAAAGACAAAAATACATTAGGATAAGGTAATCCAAGTCCAGTTCAAGGAACTTATTTGTGGGCCTGTGTAATTAAAGTATCGGATGCAATAAAGGAATTGTACATTTGTCTTAATTTTCAAAAATCAAATGAATAGCATAATAAAAACCATCTGCTAGAGAATGAAGAGGTGAATTTTCATTCAAAAGGAAGTTTTTCTATTTGTTTTCGTTTTCAAGATAAATATTGAAAACCGAATTTCATTTTCGAACGCTAAGTTGGTTATTGCATGCGGCCCTTCAATTATAGTTTATAGGAACGTTTTAAGTACTCAGTTTGATTTTATAAACAAAATATAACATGCAATAGATGTGCTATAGCTTTATTTAGGTATATATAATTCATTATCTGTGTAAACCAGTTGTTAACGTACAATTTTTTTTTTACATATTCTAATTCCTTGCCACCTTATATATATATATATGTATCTGTAATGTTCTGAAAAAAATCTCATTTTTCTATGTAAGAAGAATTGAAATAATGTGTATAGAAAAAACTATTTCCATAAGAATCTATACTAAATTTTTTTATTTTTCTATTTTTTTCTCAATTTTTAAGTCAATAACCGCTCCATTAATTTTGCATACACGCAGTTGCGTAAACGGAAAAACATCTTCGGTTGTGGCAACCATAGTCAATAATTAATTTAGTTGTGAGAAGTAAAGCTTTTGTTATTTCGAACGTTTATTGAAAACTACAATTCACAGACCTAAACAATATGCCGTATTAATTGTGTCCCACATCTATTCGAACTGTATACAACTATCTTCTGTTTCTACACATTTTGCCAGTGAGGTGGTTAAAAGCAAGCTTCAAACACATCTAATTTAAAAGTGCATTTTATTCGTTCCTCACCACTAATAATAAGTAACCATTTATACGAACATTTATACCTTCATTATTATTTATTAAATTGACTTCTCAGCCAATTCTGACAGTAACAATATTTAAAAGGTAAGATTTGATTAAGCTACCGAAGAAACAGCTTAGAATTTTTCGAAGATGTTTTAATAAAAAGTAAAAGCTAGAGAGAATAAAAAATAATATCTTATTCTCACGATATCAAACAAATGGTCGGTGTCATGGGTTCGCAGCAGCTTTCTTTCTTCTGCTTACGGATATCTGCCGATATGCGGCCACTTATATGAAATATATCGTAAAGGTCTGCGAGGCAGTCAAGTTCTCGGGTGGGGGTGGGGTGGACTAAACCTGTAATCACAAGATTGCCAGGAGCTACTGCAGGCTGATTGTTATCTTGTATCTACACCCACCACTTTATAGCCGGCCATCTTATTACCCCCGACATATTGACTTCATGCACGTACGCGATTCCTCTTATTCTTAGCGCCCTTTTCTATACCACGCTCATTTCTTCATTCGTTCTCTCCTCCTCTTCACCTTTCTTTCTATCTTCATTTTCCTCCTCGCAGATGCGTATATACGCGTCTATAGAAGAGAGAGAGAGGACTCGTTCCGTGCGCCTTCTCCCTTCTCCCCCAATATATGCGTTTACGCCAAAGTCGCCGCGAGGATCATTCGACGATGTGCCGTTAAAACCGGTCTAATTCATCTCGAGCGTTTACGCTATTGCTCAGGGTGTTCCCGATTTTACGTAAGCTATTCCTAATTCTGATTCGATGTATTTATGCGCAATAAGTCGAGTGCGGAAGTCGGGCGGAAAAGTATATGCACTGTAGCGGAATTAAGTACCGGAAAAAATTCAATCAACTGATCTTGACATGATTTTGCTTGATCTGGTCAGACAGACTTATAGAATTTACCTATCAAAGTGAAAAGGTGAGTATAAAACCTATATACTTTATCCAATGTCTTATAGCCTATAATAAGCATATCGATTGTTTAACATGTTATACATAAAAAAATATAAGACTATATCAATTTTGATTGAAATATTTCTAGTCTTTGCGCAATTCGATAACGCAGCGAAATTTTCATTACCTAACTAGACTTTTATCGCACCGATGGCTCGAGTCTCTTTCATTTCAAGCGCATATTACACCGTGTACGCTGATGCGCCAGCGAAGAATTCACAGAAGAGGCCGAGCAGCGATAGAAAGTGATAAAAAATAAAAAACGCAATATGGAGACGAAAAATAAAGCAGAGGGAGCGACAGCCGGTAAATCTGGTGGTTGTCTTTTTGTTTAAAGGGAAGAGCGGTTGCGAAGAGTGGCTCGGTACGTCAGAGTGCCGAGGCGCGGAGATTGGGCTACTACTACCTCGCGGCAGCCTCCAGTACCTCTTAATAATAATTTTGATCGGTAAATTGGCACGGTGCATATTTCAGGGGATCGATCGCTATCCCGCGGAACTTTCGGGCCTTCTTGTGTAGCCCTTTTGCAGCGCCGCCCCGGGGATTTTTACTTTTACATGCTACCCGTGCATATGTCTACCTATACTTTATGTGCTGCTGTACAAGGGATTCTTTAGAATCTCTCTGTGTGTGTGTGTGTGTGTGTGTGTGCGCGCGCGCGAATTTTATAGCCATTAAATTACTGGCTTTCGTTACGTTGTATGGGAGTGAAATTTTTATCTCGCGAGACTACTGTCCGCTTTGATGTAAACGCTTGTAGCCGGGTTTTAAAAGATTTTTAATCGAAATCTACTATTTCCGCTGCAGTTATTGATTATCTTTAAAGACTTGTAAACACAGAAATAATTAGTCACTGTATACAAGCTCACGGGAATTCTTATATTTTATGTTCTAAATTAAATGTTCTAAAGGAATTATAACACTTGGTTAACTTCATGCTGGGCATATAATTGCTCGGAAACTTGCGTCTAGAAACTGTTCACGCAGCTTTTCGATACGATGTAGAATGGCGCTTTCGCTGGATGGTTCACAGTCGATAACTCTTCGAGATAAGAGTTCACAGCCGGTAACTAATCAAGATAAGGTTTAATAAAGGTAATTTGCAAATCGAATAAAAAGATTCGAGTCGGTAGTTTTCGGGAGTTATCCTCCTTCGAATTCAATTTGGCGGAAAGTTAAAGAGGTGCCTATAACCGCGCGCCAGATGATTTCAAACGCAAATTCGCGGCCGGCATATCAGACAGGAAGGAGGTTTCTAGCTTTCGATTCCCAGGTGGATTGCGACCTCTCCTAGCGTCGCTCAGTTGCACCGCCGTTGCCAACCGCCGACGCCGACGCCGACGCCGACGCCGATTGCGGTCCGGAAAGTTAGCCACGTCGATTCGATCTACCGCGACTCCTATAATCCAACGTCTGTGGAGATACATATAACTACGTTGTCTACTCGGGAGCGAGCACCCGCGGGCGCTCTAATGATTAATCCATTTCTCTCAGGACTAACTATCGAGTATCTGCCTAACCGAATAGCACTGGGCTACGAATAATGCCGCAGCTCTCGCGCTAAAGTCGTTCTCTTACCAATTAAACGGAAATGCCCTTTCTCGAACTCAAGCTCTCCGAGAGCTCGTGGCACCCTTGAGAAATCTTGGATGGATTTCCAGAGCGACCGCGCGCGCGCACCTATATCTTTATGCTCAGAATTAAGAAAGCAATCGCTTTCAATTATTTCCTGCTGCGGGAAAATTTTCGCGATTATACGGCGCCAATTTCATGCTTCGGAGCTGGGAATCCATGCGCTTTAGTCACGGCCGCGTATAGAGCCTGTCAGGCTGAAATATGTTTAGAGTACCGAAGGTGAAGTATTCTCGAACTTAATGTGGAATGACCTGGTGCTGCACGAATTGCTCTCCTTTTTTTGTACCTACATTTTAACGAATTACAGCCGCGTTCGCAAAGAACCAATGAACTCGCGTATGCTTATATGTATAGCTACATCCGAAGCTATAATACGTCATAATTTTTGTTTTCTATTGGGATACGATATGGTCAATATTTAAATGATACGTAAACCTTTTTTTATTTTTTTCATTTTTATTAGCAACCTACCGTGATTAATGCCATAAATTGTTGGGTATTCCTTGTTGGCATTATCTAGTAATAAACTACTTTCAACTGCCAATGGATCTATATATTCTGATACGATATGTACATCTGTTAAATTCTCCACTTCAAGTATACTGTCTACACACACCACGTTTTGTTCGCTAACCCCAACCAATCGGACAATTTTCCAAGACTTAATGAACTAATGAGATAAGTGCCTTCCAATTTTTTCGAGAAAAATATGAGATAAGTATCACGGCGCTAATTCCCATGAGTTCTAAGTGAGTTAAGGCTCATTGAATTAAAATGCCTCAAAAATCGTGGCTGTCCTTAAACCTTTATTGCAAGTCCAATATTTATTGTAGAAAATGTTACAAAGCAGAAATCAAAAGTATCGATAATAAGTTTTCATTTGCATTTCAGTACGAACTAGTAGCACTTGTCATTCAAAAGTTATGAGGATTCTAAAATATGGCTTAATTTTAGGTCTTACAATTGAGCGGTTATTTCAGTTATAAAATGCCTCAAAAATTAAATTAATTTTCAATCGCTCAAAACTTTCATATGGAAAGTACTAGGTAATAACTCGTTATAAAATACAAATGAAAGATTATTATCTATGCTTTTAATTTCTGTTTAGTAACATTCTCTACAATATGTTATGTTGTGTTGTGCTGTAAATATGATGCTTTTGTTTCATTAAACAGTAATTTTCGCGAGTCCATAAGTACACACATTAAAATATTTTTTGTTTCGTTTCATGAATGTGTAAATGTACTAATTTTTATGAATCTTCAAATTAAAATGTCTGTAAATACCGATAGAATTTTTATATTTTTATAAATATAGAAAAATTATTTCTTATGTGTTTATTTCCGACACTGTTTAAAAAATGAAACATAATGAAAAGGTGTTTCATAATAGCTGTTTTTACCTTATTTATGATATGAAAATTAATCAAAGCAATTTTCATTTCTATAATAAACACCATTATTATCTTCAATATAAGCAATATTTATTCACATGGACATACAAAATTTTATTTTAAAATACAACTTTCTTAATAAGTCGTTAACATTTATTAGTAATTAATTAATCTTTAAAGACTTATTGGGACTTAAACTAATTAATTCAATATATTGCTTTCTCAAAGATAAAGCTTTGTAACGGTGCAAAATTTTGAATCAAGGATTTACAGTTAGCAGCGATTTTTTCATTTATTTTAACAATACTTATTATTTTATTAACTGGCTACTAATTAAAATAACAGACATAACGATGTGATTTTAAGTTTTAATAATATGCGATCTATAATTTACCATCAATTTACCACCTAAGTCACTTGAGAGTAGTTCGCGTCTTCGTCGGTAGATGGCACCACGACACCGTGAATTGTAGAGAAATACTATATTACTAGTTATAATGGAAAGACGTCTCATGATCAATCAAAAATTGTGCAGCATTACGGTATTTTAAAATATAGAAAGGTAGATCAATATTTTTATTGTACATGATGAATACTTTGTTAACAACCATAAAACAATACTCATGTCTAAGCTTAATTCAACAAAATATTACCATAAGAAAGGATAGAGTTTCTGGTTCGATCCCAGGCAGAGGCTATTGTTTACATCGAAAAAAATATAGTCATGATATAAATTATTTTTTATTAATTTATATAGTTCCAATGTTTTCCGAATATTATAATTAATTTTATTAAAAACTATTATGTAGTAAAAATAGCGTAGTGTTCGATGTAATTTTAATTATAAATGGTATCATTCTCATCTTAATTATTGCACATACTTCGAAGGTCACCGAATATTTGGATTTGCAGGAAAAAATTTTATTTTATCGACATATAACTTGCTATCGATCGATATACTATATATCAAGGAGTCTTTATCCAATTAACAATTTCCAAAACCATTCTCTACATAGCAAAAATCTAGAAGTTTTGAAATAAAATTTGAAAGCCTCTTGAAATTTGAAAACTTGAAATGAAGCTGTTACTTCGAAAAATCACGCACGGATGTTGATATAGGTACATTTATACGTGTTTATTCAGTTTTGTATTTAAAAAGGATCGAAGTCTACAATTATTGAAAATTCTGTATAAAACTGTCTTTTTGTCGTTTTAGGTATTATTATATTATTATATTATTTGTTATACTTTCATGAAGTAAACAGCTTTAAAAAATTATTACTACCAGAACTAAATCTTCTGCAATATATTTTATTCTACCGAAAATGAAACTGATAAAATACTATTATAAAATGAAAGACATTCAATATAAAATTTAAAACAATCATTGTACAATCAGCAACTTAATGAGCTTTTACATTATTTACTTGAATTTAAAATTAGACTAAATAAGAAATATTCTTTTTACTGTGCAGAGAATTCACATGTGCATTTAATGGTAGTAAGTATTGCAAATTTATTGCTCATTTCTCCAATAAGAGCGACAACAGTTATACTTGCTTTGTAAAACGAATAATGAAAACAGTTCCTAGCAATGCAAGTCCATTCTTAACCATCGTTCCTCGCTGTCATATTTTTATTTACATAAAAGTCTATCATTAACGAAGCCGAAGAACCGGGTAGGTGCGAACGGTCGTTATACCGTGTATACGTTAACAAATGAAAGTTTTAAGTAGCAATAAATCTGGCAATGAAAGCCAATAAAATAGTAAGTAAAGTAGACTACAAGGGGGCTTAAAGCCCGAGCAAAGTGTCGATTCTTTACTGATAGCCACGCGCTGCTGCCACCTGGTATTCAATTGGCGCACTATACCACCAGCAGCAGCAGCACCACCACCACCACCGGCTGCCGCTTCGGGCTTCCCCACCACTGTACCCAGCGTATTTCTCATCTCTCTTTTTTCTCCCTCTATATATACTTTGTCGCTGCTGCTGCTGCTGCTGCTTTCTTTTCCTTGTTCACTCGATCCACTCCTACAGTGACTACTTGTCCCCCTCCTGCACCTCACTCTATGTGTCTTTGGCACTTTCATCCCCTCCATTCATGCCAGCACAGTCTACTCGCTCTCTCTCTCTCTCTCTCTGCACACGTTCCTCTTCCTCCTACTCTTTCGCTAAAATTTATCTTCTCTCTATACTCGCGTTCGTTTCTTTTTTCTTCGAGCCTTTATACGCTTTTCTCTCTCTCTCTCTCTCTTTCTCTCCCTCGGCCTTATAAGAAGTGTAGACGCATCTTGGCGTGTGCGTATCCCGCGGTTCGCGTCTATAACTAAAGCTCGAGCTGCAAACTCTGTACACCGAGTTGTAATAGAAGATGGAGCAAAAACGACATATACACGCGGATCTAGGTATATAGGTATATAAATATATACAGATGCGGTGCACAATAGGGAAAAGCTATAGGTCTCCATAAAATCCCATACAGCTCGTATTCCGTATATTAAAATATTAAAATATTCATTCGAGGCGAGAGAGAGAGAGAGTGAGAGAGAGAGAGAGAGAGAGAGAGAGAGAGAGAGAGAGAGAGGTAAAACGAGAGCGCAAAGGCCGGCGTATTCCGCCTATCGCGCCTTTGGCTTCCCATTCACGTGCTGCAGGAGAGCCCGCGAGAGCGAGTATACACACAACCACCAGCAGGAGCAGTAGCAGCGGCAGCCGACGCTCTCTTTTTTATGGGCACGTCGTTGTCACGACCTACGACACGTTCTAAATACTCCGTTTACAAACTCCCGCGTTCTCCCGTCGGCCGCCCGATGGGGCAGTATAATGCAATAACGATGCCGTATTCAGGTAAACGGCTCTCCTCGAATCAAGCGCGCGCTGCTGCGTGTGCACGTGAGAGAGCTGCTGCTGCTGCTGCTGCTGCTGCTGGCGCCTCTACGTCTCTCTGCTGCTTCTCGCGCCGCACAACCACCGCATACCGGCTTTCTCCATTAAAAATAAAAAACGAGAGGGGATTTTTTATTTGTTCTTGAAAAAAAAAGAAACTTTTATGGGGCTGTAATAATTTTATAACTCGGGAGGTTTTACTCTGTGAGCTTAAGATTTCTAGTTTTTTTTTTTTTAAATTTCGTGTTTATGCCGCTTTATAGTTTTATGCGCCGCGAGAGCGGGTGAAACGCGGCCGCCGCTCAGCGAAAAAGATTCGCCAACAGCAGCAGCGGCAGTCCGGGTTTTATTAAAGTCGTTCGCCGCGAAATTTATTAGGCGACTCGTTATTGTGCGATAAATAAAAAAGGCGAACGAGAATGGATTTATCGAGTTCTATGATAATAAGGTGTATAATGTAATCGCGCGATATACAACGTCGGTATATATACTTGGTTGAGCGTATTGTGGAACACGTTGTAAGCCGCGAGCGCAATTATACGAATGGATGTGGACGAATTGTCCAGCTGCACTTGATACGCGCACACGTGCGAACGAAAAAAAAAAAGTAACCGTGGTATAGGCCGAAAACAGAAGCTGCGGTGTAACAACAAGAGACGGTCCTTTTTTTTTATCGTTCGAAACACAGGGCGGCCGGCAACAGACTCTTTAATTCCGTGGAGCAACAAACACCTCGAGCACCGAGTTTTTGTTGTTCGTTTCTTTTAATTTTCCGTTTTACACCTCCGTGCGTTTTCGACGTGCGGCAACGCGTCGCACCAGTGTGCAGAGCAGCATATCCGGCGCGCGCGCACTTTTGCGCAATCCTCCCTTTTGAAAATTCGACGGGTCAGCGAGGCGAAAGTTTGTGCCGGAAATAATACGGGCTGTCGGGTGTCGCGTGTGTGTGTGTGTGTGTGTGTGTGTGTGTGTGTGTGTGTGTGTGTGTGTGTGTGTGTGTGTGTGTGTGTGTGTGTGTGTGTG
>UELV01137972.1:0-55299 GCA_900490015.1 Megastigmus stigmatizans
ATTTTACTATACTGTTTAGCAAAATTCATAATATTATTTACTAAATTAAAAAATAAAGTTATTGAAATTTTACTGCGTATAATTTTTAGTATACACGTTAGCAATTTTTAGTTACTACTCTAATCATTTTTCAGTGTCAGGACTTGCGGAAATTATTGAATGTATGCTAATAAGTTTTATAATTATTGTAAAGTTTCTCATAATTTGACTCTGTCTCGCCATTAGTGAAGATTATAGTAATTTTAAAGAGAGTATTTTTCTCCGTGCAACTGTAAAAAGTAGTCTTCCATTTGAAGTATATAACATTCACTAAATTTAGTAGTCACATATAGTTCAACATTATACAACAAAAGTAAATATCGTACAAGCATATTTTAAGCGTCAATTTCTATTTTTCATAAAGCTTAGATGGTTCATTATATTTTTCAACGATTGCAAGTCCAACTTGAGGTCGCTCGAAGCTTTAACTATTAACGGTGCGCGTTGAAATTAATTACTTGCAACGGAAAAACTTTCACAATCCGGAGCCCAAGCTTAACAATATGGAGAACTTTAAAAACTATATATGTACAGACAGGATTTTCATCCGATCCAATTAGTATACTTGAAAAAATGTTGTGTTCGGCACGACGCATATAAATCACGCAACTGCGATATTTAATAGGGCTCGCTCGGTTTTAATTGCCACCGAATAGCGACATGCTTACGTTAACGAATCTTACGAATGATATATTTAACTTTAATTACATAGAATAATTAGTTTTTTTTTTTTTTTTTTTTCAAATTTGATTCAAATATTAATAGTGCGTAATAAATAACACAACGGCAGCTGATTATATCGAACGTTTACCTTTAAAGACACAACAATACCTCGGTAAGCCCAATAATAATAATAATAATTGTCGCACAAGCGCTGCACGATATAAAAGAATTGCAAATGTCCGATTTCCTCGGCATTAGCACACTTTTAGAAAATACATGCAAATGCACGGCTCGCGGCGAGCAATAGATTCATTCAGGCCGAGCAACAGATCCAAGATAAGCTCGCAGCACAGCTTCACCTAAGTATACACAGTAGTAGTCCGTTAACTCTCCGCAGCCTCTCGCACCAGCTAACTAGCCCAAAACCAAAACGTCCGCAAACGCATTGCGAATCGAAGAGAAAAAAGCGAATATCCAGAAAAAAGAGAAAGTCGTCGGACCGCGATACAAGTGAGAGTGAGATGAATAGAACGACGCGACTAGCCCACGCGATAAGTCTACTGTTCGTCGAGGGTTTCTTGCTCTGCGGTATTTTGGCGATTTTCGATTATGCCAAGCCACACGTGAATGGAGTCAGCAACGAATTGCCGGTCACGTTCGCACGTAAGTCTTTTTCCTCCGGTCCTACACTCGCGTACACACACACACACACACACACACACACAATGAGAGCAGAAGGTCGAGAAAAGAAAAGGGCTTGCATTTCGCACGTAGCCGCGGTGCAGTAAATAATCCTGTTTACTGCGGGTCTCGGGATGTCGAGCCGCTCGACGGAGAAAGAAACAGAGCATTGCATTAAAAGTTCATTAAGAGTTCACGCGCGCGAATGGTTGGCTTGTCGCGCTGATAAACAATACGTGTATAGTGATACTTTCATTGGCCACGTGATCATTTACGTGCCGTGAATTGTTAAGGTATAAATTGACTTAATTGCAGCATATTAAGCTAAAGCTAAAGTTTTAAAAATAGGAAATCGTATTTTAAGATAAGTCGATCAAAAATACTAAATGCATAACGCGAGAACTATTCAATTGTCACTATATGGACCGTTCGAATATATTTATCTATCTAAAACCATACAAAAGAATTTAACAAGCGAACTGATCAAATTTATACTTTTTCTCGGCTAAACGCAACTTTGGAAGTGACGAAGAAGAAAAAAAAAGTTAATGTATTCCACTGCTGTAAAGGGAATCGCGAGTGTAAATTCAGAAAAGAAAAGGAAAAATTAACGCGTTCGTCGTTGAAACACGGCGCAATGGACAGAATCGAAGAATCTAATTCGGTCCGAGTGAAGTGAAACTGAGCAAAGCGCAAAGAAAAAAACGAGAATACGAACCGTCCGGTACAAAAGCGTGATTGAAAATAAATTGCATCTCGATGCAATTTTCTTTTCAACGAGCCGTTAAAGAATGCAGGACAATGTTAATTGGAGTAATTAAGTGCGAAATTATAAAATAATTCTCATCCGCTATAGGCGAGAGGCTAGAAATGACTGTTTCTAATTTTAGACGTGCATTTCAACTCTACTGGTCATCGATAGCTATTAACAAAGATCTTATGCATCAATTAAAAGTAAATTTAAATATAAAATTAAATAAAAAAGTTTAAAACTTGGAATGTTACTTTCACTATGTTAGCCCACGCTACGTAATCAAAATAAATAGTTTAACTTTCCTTGTGAGGCATTCTCTGCACTTACGTATAGAAACTTTGTACAGCTAATAATTAATATTCGTTGAATTTATTCTTATAAAATTTCTTTTTTTATATTTATATTGTTGCATACTTTACGAATACAATTAATTATTATTTTTGCAAAGATAATAATAAAATTCTAATTAAATGAGATAAATATTTATTTTTTAATATTAAATTACTGAAAGATTCACTTAAAATTGATTTGATTTAGATTTCGACCCACGGAGAACCAAATCCTTTTTTACTGAAATAGTTACTTATACAATTCATATATAAATGCACTTTTGATTTCAATAACGTTTCAATATTGTACATAGCTTTCATTGAATTTTAGTAAATTAAATTACATATAGAATTTCCTGATACCTTCGTGTAAACCATTTATAAAATACAAAATAGAGAAGTAAAATTGGAACAACTGAATGTCCCCATAAAGTTAATTAAAAAAATAAAAATTTCAATCATCGCCGTTAACTGAAACTAGCATAGGTAAAGCATTCGAATGAAATCACAGGTAAAATCGTTGCAATGCAAACCATGTAGAGAAATCAAGTCGCACAGGCGACTATATACAACATTATATACCCCCAACAATCATCGCTCTTACTTACAAGCGATATCCGACGATTCTCTCATATATACACACAGAAACACACAGTCGAGAAAACACACGATCAAAGGACTCGATAATATTGAAAGTGCTCCCGGCTAGAAAGTTACGTATCTCTACCTACTCTACCCCTCTCGAATAAAGCTTTATCTAATCGAAAGGCGCGGACGAGAAGCGGCAGCGGTGGCGGCGGCGCAGCACTCGCACACGAGGCAAAGTTAAATTTTGCAGTAATTAGTCAATTCGCTACACGTAAGGCGCCACCTCTACCGCTAAACTTGTATAATTAACGGCATTTTCACAGGGCGGCTGCAACCGCCAAAGCGCGAAAGCATCGTATATAAGTTTGGCCAAAGGCGCGTATACGGCATACGCGAGCGACACTGCGCTTGACTACAAAGCAGCCGAGCTTATTGCGGCGAAAGAAATTTCGGACGCGGTAGAGGAAGTTTCGAGTGACCGGCCTGATTCCGGTCTCTATCAGTCCCTAACGGAAGAGGGTTTTTCAACATTTTTCACAGTCAAATTGGAAAGTAGCGCAGCATTCGATAAGCTTCAAAGTTTCAAACAAATAAGTACTACTGGTTTTCCACTTCTGTCGCTGCTGCTGGATTATATTTACCAGAAACAAATGCGCGCGATACTGGTGCATACTCTATCGAACAGAACTTGTTTAATTGACAGGTGACGTGTATATATCTGCAAGCTTTATAGATATATACGTCGGACAAGCTCTTCGTGACAAGTTCAAACCGTATATACACACGCGTTTTTATATAAAAGAAAAATCAAGAAATTCACTGCTTTTTAAAAATCGATTTCTTCGATGATCGACATACCACGCTTACCTATAGCATTTGGTTTTACCTATAAATAAACTATTATTTCGATATTTGAAATAGCTAGTTTGGAAATATAAATACCCGAACTTGGGAAAATATAATATAGTTTATAATCCGGATAAACATTGAAATCGATTTTCTCCGCGATAACTGAATGCTTGTACATACATACAATCAATTTACGTAATAACTTCGCCTATATTTCGATTTTCCGCTTCGATAAAAATGAAATCGAAATCCCATTTCAAAACTAATACCTATAGCGCATAGATACGAAGTTACATTGGAAACATATATATCCTTCGAATAGTTTTTCCATATTTGATAAAAAGTATTTCGATATACACCAATGTCATTTCCTACAATCGATACGAAGATATCTTTATGCATGAAAATAATCTTTGTTTACAGAAATATAATAATTAGAATGTGTAAAAAAATGTATAGGTTAAAGGAAGTCGCACCCGATTATAATCACTCATCTCTGACCCTATAAATTCCAGTGTATCAAGACGTCCACGTAATGATATGGATCGGCTTCGGTTTCCTGATGACATTTCTGCGCAGGTACGGACAGAGCGCCGTGGGACTAACCTTCCTAGTAGGTGCTATACTCGTCCAGGTGGCTATGCTCTGCGAGGGCGTCTTCAATATGGGGAAGAACGGCAAGGCGCCGCTTTCCCTCGACTCGTAAGCACCTAATTCTCATTTCATATTTACTACGCCGGGCCTTTTTAATAAAAAGGATCGAGTATTATGCGACGGTTTATATCGATGAAGTTTATATTATGCATGTATATAGGCGCTCCGCTGTTCATGCGGCTGACTAGACTAGACACTTGACGTGTATCTACTCGATATTCAATATTCACAAGTCTGTTTATCCATTATGCATTGCTTCCTTATGTCTCGCAATTTTTGAAAATAAAAATATTTATAATTTATGATCGTATTACTTAAGTATCGGAATTACATATACAGATATATATATGCGAAAAAAATAAATTAAAATTTTAGCAGCTTAATCGATCGTTTCACCATATCGTCCTCCGTCGCAATCGAAAAGCATTCCCGCGCAGACATATTACTCGAGGGGTCATAAAAAAGACCGAGTATACCGGGTATATACCTATATACAGGCGGACAAAAGAAATTCCACAAGCTAAAAATACTCGACGTATACCGCGGGTGGGAGGGAGCGAGTCTGAAAAAGTCCGGGCGACCGCACGTCAAAGCACACAAAGGAAATCAGACTGAAAGTGCGCTGCGCTGGAGGTGGGGGACTGCACAAAGGGGACGCAAGAAGGAGTAAGACGAAGAAGACGAGCGCGAGTAAGAAAGTCCGCGGGTGATATCAACAAGTCGCTTATATTCCCTTGGGAATCTCGTCCGCAGACGCCGCCGCCGCACGCGCGTCTCTCTTTAACTCTCGCCGCTTTGCTTAGTTCTCCTTTTTTTATGCTTCTCTCTCTCTCTCTCGCTCTCTTATTTGATACGCGATTCACGCTATACCCCTTTTTTATGGATAAAAACATATGCGGAATATGGCTTTGTTTATGGGCCGAGCGCTGCTGCTGCTGCTGCTGCTGCTGCTGCATCATCCTCTTCCTCTTTTTTTTGCTGCTGCTGCTGCTGCTGCTACGCTTTTACCGCGCGGACGTGGCTTTTGATTCATGGCGAGATGGAATTGCTGCTGCTACGGGCTTGATATAAAACTGTTTAGCGGCGAAAATTGAGAAATATATATATGCGATTGAAGATTGTACCGAATGCGCGCGATTGAATAATCGTATAGCGGCGCCTAATTCTTGGATAATTTTTCCAACGATTTTGTTTTTAGTACGAAAGATACTAAAGAGTCGAGCGGATTTTATCTTAAATTTTGTTCCGTATACACCGCATTTTCCGTGTTTCCTTAGTTCACGCAAAGTTTTTAACGTATTATATTTGTGCACAATATCCTAAATCCTAAATTACTCTCGTTGAGAAATATTTGCCAGCGTGCAGTGTACACTAGATGCATTATTTTTCGAGGATCAGGTGTTTGGCTGTAAAAATTAATTCCCTGAAATTTATGCGGTAATATAATCCTGCGACGTAAAAGCTAAATGTGCAGAAATATAATCCTACCACGAAACGTGTATAGAAAGTTCAAAACTAAAGGTGAATTTGAACATAGTAATCGGTGCTTTTGTACAACGTATTTACTTCTTGTTATAAACTGTACTGCACAAAATACACGTCAAGTCTATAAAAAAAAAAAACACTATATATCGAAGCAAACTTTTGTTTCAATAGTCGTAATATAAAACTGTATCATTCACTTGATTTGAGAGATAATTTGAATTAAGCGCAGAAGTATTTCCCGAGTACACCGCTACAAAAACAGAACGTGAGAATAGTTTTTTCAATATACCAACACTCCTTTCCTCCTCCTAATTCAACATCCCATAGATCGCTGCGTATAATTCAGCCCTTGGTGCCACGTCTCTTTATGCATATCCCACCTCTATTCCTTCTCTCGCTCGCTCGCTCACTCACTCGATCTCTCTCTCTCTCTCTGTTTACCGCAGTCTACTGAGCGCAGACGTGGCTGTGGCGGCACCCCTGATATCGATGGGCGCGCTGCTCGGCAAAACGACGTACATGCAGCTAATCGTCATGGGCATCATCGAGCTGATCGTGTACACCGTCAACAAGTACATCGGCGAGCACCATTTTGTGGTAGGCCAGGATGAGCAAATTGTTAGCCGACCTCAGGCCCAGCCAGAGGGAGGGGGACAAAAACGCGTTAATTTACAACTGCCTCTCGACTGTCGACCCTCGACTGGCTTACACTGGGGTTCGATCGTTTACTATGAACACCCGATATATATATATATACGGTTAACAAGAGCTTTGCAAAAGATAAGATGGATCGGTTATAAGTGAACGTTCTTTATAGTCAAACATTCAGTTTTGCACTAATAGATTAATTATTATATATTACAAAGTATATATATATAATATACTTATGATAATATAATTATATCTGCTGAAGCAATTGGTGAATAATTAATTGATTGCTGTTATGCGTATAATACCCATTTAGAATGGCGATCACCATATCGAGATAATGAGACAATAATATTATTGCTGGCTATGTCATTTGTTTATTACCGATGACTGACAAAACAACTAATTTGGTTAAATGAGAGAGTTTGACCGGGCTCCAATCGCCATTGTGACGCTAACACGGAACAATATTAAATTATCTCTATTAAATCAAAAAGTCACGATATAGGATCGATGAAATTTTGTATATATAGTTAAACTCACAATCACTATATATATATATATATATGTGTATAATAGTATTAAGATTTTTTAAATATAAATTCTTGATATGCATTATATGCGCGTGTTTTTAGTGTGCTTTTACCTCAAACCCGATTTGAACTAAATATTTTATATTTAAAAGAAGTCTAAAAAATTTGTTTTACAAACAAATGTCGTGATTAAGCTCGCACGCGATAACCAACTACATTATTCATAAAACAAAGCTTCTAGACTTTCAAAACATGGACAAGAGCTATATAATTCATACAAACTAATGCTCGCTGTGTAGTTGTCTAAAAAAAAATTCCATTAGAAATCCTAATGCGCGCGTTTCGTATAATAAGTTTAAAGCCCGAGGTACGCATGATATAACACACATACATAGAGACTGCTAAATATGCATGTTTTCATGAAATTCAGGCGGTCGATGCAGGCGACAGTATGTACGTGCATGCTTTCGGCGCTTACTTTGGATTAGCAGTCAGCCTAGTGTTCGGCATGAAGGAAAAGCCGAAAGAGCACAGCCTCGAAGGCTCCTCCTACGAGTCTGACATATTTGCAATGGTTGGTGAGTATAACGTCTCGCTCTATAAGTATTTTCCCCATCATCTATCTCGATATCTTTCGATTTATCGGGGGGCAATTGCAATATACGTAGGTACGGTGTTCCTGTGGCTGTTCTGGCCGTCGTTCAACAGCGCCGCCCTAAAAGGTGACGAGCAGCGACGCGCCATCATCAACACCCTCTTGTCCATAGCTGCTAGCTGCGTCATCTCGTTCGCCGTCTCTGCCTTCCTTTCCAAACAGAGCAAATTCAACATGGTCCACGTACAGAATTCGACTCTGGCAGGTGGCGTTGCCATAGGAACTGCTGCCGGTAACCACTCCAAATATATATGTATACATACCCAGCGTCATTGTGAAAATTTTATTATGTATAATCACCGGCGCGTAATCCCCATTCGAGACGTTTATAAGCTGTTTAGGCCGCCACTTTGATTCAGCCTGATTTTCTATATTATATTTACCGATTTGTCTTTGTTGCAGCATACCAAAAGACTTCATTTTAAATTTCTTTATTTTGTTACTACAAAGTATAAAGAAGTTTGTAATAATTTGGCCTTATACTCGTATGCGTTTCATCATCCTCGAAACAAGCGTTATAATAAAGGGCATGAAAGGCTTTCAAAGACTGTCGCGTCACTCCACTTGGCTCTTTGTTGATGTTCCGATCCAAACATGACGAACTCATCGGCAGCGACATTGTTTTTGAAATAACAATCTCTAACTGCAAACTGTATAGTAGGAGGAAAATATAATCTCACAGAGGCAAAAATGCACATCATATTTTTGCCCCGGTCATAGATTCGTCGCTTATCGTCGCTGCATCGCTATTTGGCATTTAAAATATATAACGAAACAATATAAAAAAAATGGCCTAAAAATGTCAAAGCGCGGCAAAGTATCAATCAAAAGCCTCGAAAATATTTCTGCCTATGACAGGTGAAATTAAACTCTTTTTCACATTTGGAGCGATGTGCTGCAACAGCAGCCTGCAGTTCGTGTTTTATTTTTGGGCGCGCAGCCATTAACTCGGTGCTGCAGCTGGGCGAATTTCCCGCCGAAAAGGAAATCCACTTACCGCAGGCGCGTGTTTTTATCTCCGCGCTAGATTTTTTTTCTTCAAAATTTTCCCGAATTCGCGAGGACGATTCAACTTTGCCATATAATATAATTTCCTGTAAAATAGCTCTCTTGGTAAAGTTAAATTGAATGTGCCAGATATAAACTTAAAGTGTATATATATATTCGCGCACACGACTTGTCAAGATTTCTTTTTGGAAAAATTTCGTTCGTCCGTAAGAAAGTAGGATTTTGTTTAAATTATGAGCGGGTGTGTGTTGCAGGGATGATGTGCGAGCCGGTCGGTGCTCTTGCGATAGGCAGTGCTGCTGGTGCCATTAGTGTACTTGGCTACAAGTACCTCACGGTAAAGTATCCTCACACATTTACTATATTCTCGTACATTTTGCAAAAAGAAAAAGTCTTTCTAAATCTTAAAATGACCCTACAAACCCGCGCTCCCCACATAACATATTCAACAATGTAAACGAAGCTATGCACGCACATTTCAATCCTCCTGTTAAAAGAACAAAACTCGGCCCGCTCACCGTACACGCAATAGCTGTTTTCCCAGATTTCAGCCCCTATTATATATAAAGTTTTAACGGATTCATAAATTTTGATAAATGTTGTGCGTTTTGGAGCAGGAAAGTTTTTACCGTGACGATGGCTCGGCCTCGGCTTAAACGAGGACAGCGCGTAGGTTATACACGGAGAGAGAGACGCAGTTGGATTTCTCCATTTAATCCCTGGGTTATATCTCCGAAAACTCGGTCGAAAACTTTCAGGACTTTTTAAAAATTTCTCGTTAAACCGATGAGTGCTCGGCTAATAAATAAATTATTGTACTATACGCGCGAAACAGAGGGAAATCGTTGGAGGGCTCGTAGTAGTGACATATTTTTTAAATGAAATTTTGACTGTTTTTTTTGTCCGACCTTGTATTTTGAATTGGGGATGTTTTGTTTTGCTCTGTAGGGGACGCACTAATAAGTACATGGACATGCAAGGTTCGGGAATCGATCTATCGATCTAAGTGACTGAAAGATTTTTTAAAAACTAAAATTTTTCTTCTCGATCCGGAGCGTGGAAAAATAAACACTTTGATACTTGAAAGCAGCAATAATGTTGTTTATCTCAATTTAAAGATACGCGCGAGAATCAAACTTTTTAAATTTATAGCTCCTATACTTGAGTTTCAAGGAACTGTGAATAAGTTAATAAATGGGTTACGCCTAAAAGCATAAAATTTTCATATCCTTATAAAAACTTGAAATACTCAATTTTAATATTAATAAGTGATTTCTCTGTACTTAATTTTTCTTTGAATAATCTTTAACGATAACAATAATTACGTATTAGTGTTGTAGCAGTTTAAGCTTCCTATAATGATCAAATTCGCAGCCGAATATACATATATCCAGGTGAAAGTGCGACAGTATCGACTCGTGACCCGTTTTAATCATTTTGATCTAATTTCTCAGTTCTTGAAAGCATCAGATTTTAAAAGCTAAATATCACGTCCCCGCAGTGGATTACCTTTTCAACATTCTTTTTTATGAGATTGGCTTTCAAGGAAATATCCTCCCTGAGCCGCAATATTTTTTAACTTCATAATTCTACTTTTAGCCTTTCATCTCATTTCTACCGACATTCGAATATATATATATATATCAGGTCAATTTTTAGTATTTTGCATTTATATAATATTCGTTTCATTATAAAAACCATCAAAAGTAATGTTTTTGGATAATATATTTAACTGATTAATTATGAAAAGTGAAAATTTCCTAAACTAACCTATAATAAAAAAACGATCTCCTAAACTATAACTGTGATCGACAATTTATATTTTTTCAGCCATTGATTCAAAAACGCCTAAGGATACACGACACTTGCGGGGTACACAATTTGCACGGTATGCCAGCGATTCTCGCTGGACTTTTTGGTGCTCTTCTAGCTGGCCTGGCAACCGAAGCTGATTACAATTATTCACTTTACGAGGTAAAATTACTTGATTGAATTATGTAGAAAGTAACAAATTATTTTATCAATCTACGAACCTGTCTTAATATATTTCCATTGTATATATTGGCAAATATGTTATAAGTATATATACTAAATTATTTAATAATTTGTATTATTTACATATCTGAAAAATAATTTTGATCGTAAAAATTTTTTCAAGAATAGTAAAAAAAAATAATAGTTCACAAAATTTAAAATTATTAATACATTAAAATAATTATTACAAAACTCCAACACGTATGTAAATAATTCTATTATAAACAAAAAAATTAATTTTGACGCAACTCCCTAATCAAGAAGACTAAAGGTAGTAAAAATGATAAGTATTTCATATTTTCCGCCTTACCGCGTCCATATCAATTTTTTTTATTCCCCTAAAAGCCGATAAACAAAAAAGGCTATATACATCTAGTCGCTTATAGAGCCTCTACTACAACAAAACGATCGATTTATATTGGTGCAGATATTTCCAGCGCGGATCCCAGGCCTGGGTCCTAATCTCACGGAAATAAACGAGAATTACCGGCTCTCGCTAAAACCTGGACCGAACCGTAGCGCCGGACAGCAGGCCGCATATCAATTATTGGCCCTGGCGGTCACACTCGGAGTCGCCATTGTTTCTGGATTAATAACGGGTAATCAACGCACTCTCTCTCTCTCTCTCTCTCTCTCAAAATTGTATGTAGAGTAGAACGAAGGAGGAAGGGGGAAAGGGGGAAAGGAAGGGGGGGGGGACCCTGCACACACGTACAACGTCATTTTCGATATACCACCACGCGCGAGAGCCTCGGATATTTCCTCAATGTCATTGTTAACTAGATAAAGCTGTCGATACGTTTGAATCCGCGCGTATGAGTATGTGTGTGTGTGGCTTATTGTGCGCGTCGGCCGTATCCACCGTATTGTCCGATTCTTGGTCGCATATGCAGGGATGTTGACGATACGCTACCGACTATACTTTGGGGGGTTATTAAGGATTTACGCGGACGCGTGACTCCGGTGCTAGCAGCGACGTTCATTTTAATGAAACTGATTAATTAATTATGGATGATGGGACGGATGAGTTGGCGAGCGTCGCGGCGATTTTGCTTTTGTTATAAGTATAGCCGATTGGCCTGATTTTCTAAAGCCTGCTAAACGACCAGTCGCCCGCTGATCCACCAAGTCTGATGAGATTCCTCGATTACGCGTATACCGAACAAAGAGTTGTATCCGATTTTCTATGCAAAATAAATTATTGATCATCTAACGAATCGTTTATTCAAAATAAGCAAACGATCGGTTAACTTGCAAGAATTTTTTCAGTCAATTGACAAAATATTGGTAAGTATCTGTTTCAAATAAATGAATTAAAATTTCGGTACGGAAGTTGATACGCATTTTTTCAAATTAATTTTAATTGTACAAAAAATAATGAAATTACAAACTATGTATAGATATCAAGTTAAAATAGACTTTTTTATTATTATTAAATGAAAGCGCTTTCGTTACAATATTAATGAAATGACTGAATATACAATCTTGCAAATGTTGTATTATTATATTCTAATTGTATAACAAAAATTAGAAACCAGTACATTTATGTTAAAAAAAATGATAAAAGTATATAGTACGTCCATATTGATACTTTATTAACAACAAAAGCATCATTTAAGAAACTTACGATACAGACGGTCGTACAGGACAAATAGAAGGGATTCCATGCATTTTGAAAGTTCGGCAAACTCTTGTTATTCGATCTTTTCGAATATTGCCTCTATCTATATTCTTTGCTGTGGAATACAGAATATAACTGCGAAAAATTTCCTCTTTGCTATACCTGCGACCTATAACGCATATTTTATTCACGCATACTCGTATGTATGAATTCCATTGAACGGTTTCCATGATTTTTCGAAAATAGGTATTCCTTGATTTGAGTATGGTTAGATTTTTACATTTAAAACTGTTTCGCGGAATCAAAATGACTGTAGAAGGATTTAAATTTGTATTTCACTTTTATCGAATAATAAAGCAACGCAGATTTTAAATTTTTCTTCATTTTCATCGAATATTTTTGTTAGATTTATTAAAAATATTATATTTTTTAAAATCAAAAGCAATAAGTACTTTAAACCGGAAGCCGGAGGAGGATAGTTATCCACGATTACAGTTTCATGCTTTTTCGTTCAATTTTTAATATTTTAATATTTTTCGAGTTAAGCCCAATTCTTTGTAATCCACAGAATTGGACTCAACTTGCAAAGTATTAAAATATTAAAAATATTAAGAAATATTACTTATGTCGACTGTAATCTACTATAAACTGCCAAAGATTTTCCTATCGGTCTTACAGTCTAATCAATATTAATGGGCAATCAGATTGCCCTTGTTAAATATTAAAAAGTGAACGAAAAAAGTTTGAATCTGTAATCGTCGATAACTATGCTCCTCCGGATTCCCGTTAAGCAACGATTCCGAGAATGATTCATTTGAAACATATTTATAATTTTTAATATATTAAAAGCTGAAAAAAATTAAGAACCACTATTCGAAATAGCTTGTTATTTTTATCAAATTTTTTCTGTTTCGAATTTTTGATTGTTGGCGAGATATATTAGACTTAAATCTAAAAAAGAATTAACGGAAGTTTAAACACAATTTGAGTTTTGTTTTTAAATTTAAATTGCAGAGATTTCTTCTGTAGCGTGCAAATAAAATAGCAAATATATCGTCAAAATTAAGCGCAAAATTTTCATTTTTTACATTAGTAATCCTTTAAATCCAGGATAAAATTGATATTTTAATTTTTTACACATTTTTTTAGGATTAATCTTACGAATGCCAATCTGCGGTACCCTCACAGAAGAGCAGAAATTCGATGACAGTGTTCACTGGGAATTCGAAGATGAAAATACAGTCCACGAAATTTCTTCAGCTAATAAAGATGGAAATAGTCGTACAACCGAACAAATATCCATGGGTCACATTTAAGTCTGAAATTTTAAATGCCTTCTGACAAAGAATGTTTTGCGGCGAATGATATTGTATTAAAAGAAACTCGAAAGCATAGATAAGGATGAATGATACAAAATAAGTCTAATAATCCTTATTTGGAATAAAAAATATTTAGAATAAGTGTGAATTAATAATAAATATTGTACAGTATTTAATGTAATTGATAAATATTTTTTAATAATAAGATTTACTATAAAATTTTCTCTTAACTCTAGTTTTACAATAAATCAGCTGTAGAATAAAACAATGGTAAACCAACAGTTGATAACTTTCTCTATCTTCCAACTAGAAGAAAGCATTTCAAGAAGAAACTCTAGTTTCCCATGAAAGCAATAAAAAAAATAACATGATTGACGATAGTTAAAAACATCTCATTCTAATGAACGATTTATCTTAAAAAGTGTAGTGATTCTTATATCAATATATCAATATAACATCAAGTTTGATTTTTCATCATATAAAATTTAGTATTTTTAAGTTCGATGAAGGAGACAATAAAGATTGCTTATCAAACTTTTTATATAATAAATATATCAATGAAATTTAACAGCGATTCAATGAATTTACGCCTAAATATAGATTTATCGAAATAGGTAACATTCACTTCATCAGGGCATGCACCACAGCCTTAGCATTCAAGGACTTTAAATCTGTGTAAGTTTGTCCAGTGCCGATAAAAACAATTGGCTGGCCAGTGATATACGTCATTGAAATCGCTGCTCCGACCTGAAAACCAATTATTTTCGTTAAAAATAATTTTCAACTTATTAAAAATAAAACTTATAATGACTTGATTCTATTGTTCGCTATAGTTGTAAAATAGGTGAAATGATAGGGTTGATCAAGGCGAATAAAATACTTTGGCAACCTTAAACTCAAAAATAAAACTTGTAAAAGATTCAATTTTTAAATATTTTAAATACATCTAATCTCTAGAAACTAATTCAGATTCTTTTCCCTCAAAATCCCAACAATTCGATAGAAAATGTTTACAAACCTTATCATCAATGGTATCGAATTTAGTGAGGACAATACCGTCGATGGTGTGAGGATTCGTGGAATTGCTATAATCAGCAAGCGCCACATTAAACTTAACGAGCTGATCGACGGCCTCATTACCGACGAGCGCCTCACCAACGAACAAAACGAGATCCGGTTCGTTAACCTTGATCAGTTTTGTGAGGGCGCGCATCAGTGGCTCGTTGTCCTGCATACGGCCAGCCGTGTCCACCAGCACGACGTCAAAGCGCGAGTCCTTTGCGAAGCGTATAGCCTCCATTGCTATGCCTGCTGCATCCTTTCCGTATCCTGTATCATAAAACAGCAACAAATTATTCATGTCAATTTTACTATTCAATACATAAAGTAATTTATTTTTCAAAATTAAAACAAACTATCTATTGATTGTTCATATCATTAATAATAACGAAATTTAAAACTGATAAGGCTCAAAACTTTTAGATAAGTTAATCATTTTCAATTAATAAGGTTGTTTTTAATTAAATATGTGAACCTTTCTCATAGAGCTGCACCATCGTCATATTTCCATGCTTCTCCGGTGGGTGAAGCGCGTTTAGATGCCTCATGTGAGTTCTCAGCTGCTCAACAGCTCCAGCACGGAAGGTATCACAGGCCGCGATCAACACCCTAAAGTTATTCTCGATCAGCCAGAAGCAAATCTTGGCCAGATTCGTAGATTTTCCTACCCCGTTAACCCCACAGAACGCCATCACATATGGTGAACCGTTCTTTTTTGCCTCGAAAGCGTCGCGCAAAATGTCGACGCGACGCTTCGGCGACAAAATTTGTACTAAAGCTTCCGTCAACGACGTCTTGACAATGCTAGCTACGCTGTCGAATGTCCCAAGGACTTTGCCCTCCAGCTTTACGCAAATTGAGTTGCATAGTTTGATAGCTATATCAGCAGCGACGTTCTTTGAGATCAAATGATCTTTTAGTTTTTCCAAAACTGGACGCATGTCCTCTTCTTTTAATGACTTTTTGCCCACAAGACTCTTGAACATGGAGAACACAGTGCTGGATTTTTTCTGGGATTGTGGCTTAGCTTGCTGAACTTCTTGCATATCAACGTCTTCTTCCTCTTCGGAGCTGCTGTCCACTTCCAGGTCTTGAATGCTACCTTTCATTTGCCCAACAATCTATCAAATGAAAATTTGAATTGTTATATTATATTATGAGACTGAAAATATACTAAGTAATGACAATATCAGATTAACTAAGAATTTTCAACTTTTAATTATAGATTAATTATTTTTAATCGTTTTTCATCTGTTTTCACCTTTTTGAATACATTGAATACATTTTGAATCTATATTAAATGTAAATCTGAAGAAAGATTCTAGATAACATTGATATAAATATTACCGTTGTATCAGCTGCAACATATTCTCCAGCTTCTTCTGGCTTGTCCTTGGTACGTTCCAAATTTAAAAGATCCTTATTAGTTCCACCTAATTCCCATACTCTTGGTTTTTTACCAGCTTTTTCAGGTTTTGGACTTTTTCTAATAAAAGAAATACATTAATTATTACATTTTGCTTAGTTATTAAATTAAAAAATAATTAATAATTAACATACTGTTTATCAGCTTTTTTCTTTCTACTCATAGCTTTCTGCATAAACTTCATACGATTATTCAATAACACATCATCCAGATCACCATTTTGAGTGGCAGAGGGAGGTGAATCTGGTACTGTAGGCACTTCTTGGATTTTTGCTAAATTAACAATTGTTTATGATTTATTATGTAAAGAATACTTATTTTAGAAAGCTTAAATTAAGAAAAATTTTAGAAAGCTTAAATTAACAAAAATTGAAAAAATTATTATTCTGTCTCAGTTGCAGGGATAAGCCTGCATATACAGAAAAGAGTCAAACCAAAGTATACAAAATGATAATAAAATAAACTTTGTCTCGCTTACGTTGAACTTCATCAGCATCATTGGTCCCTTTTTTCTTTTTGCTTTGTTTTTTATTATCTTTATCATCTTTTCTTTCTATCATACTAGCAACAGTCTTTTTAGATTTGAAACTTTCATCGAAAGTTCTCATTTGCTTAGGAATTTTAGCCTGAGATTTCCCCCAGTGCTCGGCTAATAATAATGTTTGCTCATATGGTCCCATAAAATCATAATTGTAAAACCATTTTGAGCATTGGAGCTCATTCTTAAAACGATCCCTGAATTCCAAATGAATATCATTTAGAAACTTGTCAATATATGATAGTTGTAGTATCTTTTGGTAAGCCACAACAAAAACCAATTCAAATTCATTATCCAGTTTGTATTGTAATCGTAATGAATCATGTTCGAATGTTTGATTTCCTGTTCTCTCCTGAAAGTACAAAATGTCCATTTATGTACTTAAATATTATACAATTCCAAATATATTTATTATTCAATATATTATATTTACTTTTATAATAATCTATAAAACTCATTTTAATTGTATTAAATAATTTTTTAAATCAGTCAAATTGAAATATGTATTTTTTGAAAAGAAGCTTGTAAATCTAAAAGAATATCTTTAAAAATTAAAGGTCAATTCATTTCTGTTTACTATTCTAAGTTAGCCAGAATAATTCCCTGAATTTCAATTTATATTTAGAACCATGAGTGTGAAACGTAGAGCAATTATGTAGTTATAAGAAACAACTGTAAAAAACATTTGTTATAAAACGTTAAAATAAGTTACAATATTTTTGAATAAAAATTGTATACATACAAAAGAAAACATATGGTTTAAAACTACTTTGAAATTCTAGTATTTCATTACAGAATAATACACGTTGAGTCAACAAATACTTTTGTAGAACCAAGATTTTTTGCTTACTTTTAATCCTAATCTAATTAAGAACAAATCAATCTAATCCACTTCTAAGCCAAAAGAATATCTATTCAACATATATTCAACAATAGAAAGGTTTTAACAGAAAGAAATAAGTAAAATCCATTTCAAAGTACAAGAAACACCAAGGAAGATAACTAAACTAATTAAGATCTAACATTCTGTTTACAAATAATACCACATGTGACATATATTTAATAGTGTCCATATGGAATGGGCCAGCACCTTAAAAACGTGTATTGACAAGAAAAATTAAAACAACCCATCCCTAGTGCAAAAATAGCACGAACATTGAGTCGATGACTTAGCAACAATTAGCATTGATTAAATGCAACGAATATATATTATAAGAGGGAAGCGAAAAAACAACGGAGCAATAGAACTCACCTGCAGAATGACACTCTTGATGAGGGCGTTGATGCTCGGAGTAAAGATCTGTGCGGTGCTCTGGAAGCACCAGAGGACGATGCCTCCCTTGCTGAAAATTGTAAAAAGGTCCAACATCGCTGTGGCTCAGCAATAAACACGGAAAATACAATTTCTAACGCTTTTTTTCCGAGTGTTTGAGCGAAACCTAACCTATCACCGTAATGCGCGGCTCCGCCAACCGCAAGCTGCCTTCTGCATTCATATACAGAACGTATGGCACACACGCAAGGTGACAGCTACAGAGGGGATAAGAAAAACATAACGAATAGCATCGCGCGCACGCGCTTTTGTAACAAGCAATTTCTTCTGCAATCTGCGATTAAATTTCATATTTTCATTATACAGTTGTCGAATTTCCTTTCTCTATAAATTTGAACGATTTCATTTCTTCGAAACTATGCTTGCAATAGTATTTTTTATAGCATGTTTTCGTTTCAGATATTTCATATGTAACCTAATATTTTTATGATTCAATTTATAACCGAAATCAACCAATTATTGAATAAACACATTTTCATGTATAAATATCGGCTGCTCTATAAAAGATTTACGTTTATACTGCTGACCATATGCTGATCTTAATTGCTGTCTGCTAACAGAAAAAATTCAAATTGAAAATTCTCGCGCTTCCGGAGAAGTGGCGCTACTTGTCATTTCTCGCTCGTACCCACGTTACTATTATTATTATCAGACTATTGTTATTATGCTTTGACCGCAAGATCGTTCAGAAAGTAAAAGGTAGAACGCGAGAGTGAAGTTGCGCGCGCGGCAACTCAGTTTTTCATCTATGTGACGTCGACCAAATCTACAATATATATAGATATGTACAAGTGTTACAAGATCGAATCCCCCAAAATCTAAAAATCTTCCGTCCGAGGGCCATCATAGCTACTTTCTCTCCCCTCTCTTTCTGGCATTGAGCATCGTAGACGCCAAGCAGTGAGGAGCGGAGGAAGCAGCTGCGACTTGAGTGTAGGTACCCTGTGTACCGCGTGAAATAGACGACGATCCATCGGCTACGTCATTGTTGCACTTCTCTCCCGCTTTTCTATCTTATATATCCCCTTTTATTTATAAATATCCCGTGCTCCTGCGCAAAATGCAAAGTTGCTAAAGTGCATAGTGCGATAATGATTACGAGACGTCGCAGTAACTAAAAATTTGGTGCGGTGTGAACAACAATTGTGTGTATCCATGTGTATGTATACATATACATGTATGTGTATATAAGAATAGCTTGCGACGGTGGGTTTCCGCTCGTTTTTTTTTTTACTGTACAACAAATGTTTCGATGATTGATTGGATAAGTCTGCAACAATTGCTTCATTATCGGCGAATCGTTCCGTGATGTTTTTTAAGTGAGTAAGTATATCAGTCTGACGTAAAAATTTCTGCTAGAAATATTTACTGGAACAGTGATCTTTTTGGTTAGACGAGATTCTTCCTTGGATCGTGTCTTTTACTCTAAATTTCTCTTTTGCAGTATAATGAAAAACAATGATTGAAACTGGGATTAGGTAACATTTATAAAGACGATGCACTCAAAAACAACTACACCAAAAGAAATGGTTGGATTGAATATGCCGTTGGCCCTAGAGCGTCATACCTCTTTTCTTGAAGAAGATCTTGCACTCAGCACTTCCACACATGGTAATTTATCAACTTTGAGAATGATGTTAGAATAAAATATAAAAATTAATCTACATTAAAGAATTTATGTCTAATGCAACAGAATTACTAAAGAATACAGATGCTATACTAATGCGTCTTCTACTTATAAGACTACAGATATTCATTCTTTAGATAGTATGATTTAAACAAGATCTTCTATGTATAAAGCTATAAGTAGTTATTAAATCTAAATTAAAAAAAATAATAATATGTTAACTTATAAAATTAGAACTTTACATACATAAATTTTAAATTATCGCATTATGATCTGGGTTGAAATCTAACCTATTTTTTTGATAAATTGTTTATCTTTTTTCGATAAATTTCAGATTAAATTCCGAACAATTTTAAATGTCTAGTACTTATTTACATAGCTAAACAGATTCAAATTATTACTTAATTAAATAAAAATACAATAAAAAATATACTTTGAATACAATTTTTCTAACTTATATTATTGAAAAATTATTTTACACAATATCTTCTATAAATAGTTCATAACAAGCTAATAATAATATAATAATATAATGAATGTTCAAGAGCATGCTGGAATAACCTTACAACTTATTACTACAGAATTTATATGATAAGTAAAAGTACTTACTCATAAATTTTACACTAATTTATAATAAAATACTAGCTTTTTTTATGAACAAAATTTAGTATTTAATAACGAAGGTAACGTTTGTAGATGGTTACTTATTAGAGATGGAGAATTGATCCATTTGAACGAATAAAATACACTTAAATTAGATGGCTATCAGTATAGTGTGAGAAGCCTGGCTTTAATCACCTCACTGGCACAACAGCTTGGATAGTTGTATGCCCTGAAGAGAAACATAGTTTTCAATAAATGTCTAATTAAAAAGTGTATTTTATTTGTATGAATGGATCAATTCTCTACCTCTAATAAAATTTAATATTGCTGCCTTCCTCAAAAAACATTTATTTTTTAAAAGAATTGGTAATTCATTTTTAAAAGAAGTTTTAAGTAAAACGCTTAAATTCTTGTTTTTATTGTTTGTTACGTATTTTTATTTTCTGTTGAATGCAAAAAAACAGGTACAAATTAAATTATAGCCATCTATAACCTTATATGAATTTATCATGATGAAATTTTCTATGACAGTAGATTTCATAATGATTCTCTAAAATTAAACATCAATTAAATTAGAACTTAATTTTCAACGAATAAATACCTGCAACAGTCTAATACTATTTAGATTGCTTATACTTATATATAATAGGAGCCATTTCATAATCTTAAACAATTGTTCCTTTACAATTACTAAGAAAATTTAGCTTTTGTACATGAACTTTAAACATTAATCATAATCACTTTCATTTTCACTTGCAGATTCCATTGCTGACAAGACTATAACGGAGCCGGAGAACGAAGAGAAAACACACGATGACACCACGCATACCAGTCTAACAGCCTCCGAATCTGAGCCGCCGGTGATTTATGTGAGCGAAGATGCGATGGATTGTAACTACGACGAATCTTCAAATCTTTCGAAACCCCTGGAATTGACGGAGGAACCGCTCAGTCCCGAGCTATTCGAGAGCGACGCGGACGACGAGGCCGAGAGCACCAACACGACTTCGACTTTTCGCAATGTCATCGATGAGCCTCCACCTTCGCTACCGAGCCCGAAGAAACTGTCGAGCGCTGAGCAGATTCTCAAGGCGGACAGATTCCTCTTGAGGCGGATCAACAAGTTCTTGAGCGGCGTCCCGCCGCCGCCGAGTCACACGATATCACAGAAGGACTGTCACGATTTTCTTGTATATATTAAACAAAATCGGCAGTACTTTTGGGCTGATCCGTTTGAACTCGATCAGAAATCTGCGCCGACAGAATCCGAGGCACCTGCATCGCTGCAGGTACATTTTTTTAAAAAACTTATTCCTGCTATTTTAGAAAGCTTTAAGATTTCCGTATAAGTTGATTCTATTTATTTACATAGTTTATTCTAAAACTGCATTTGACTGATATAATCGAAATTTTATTTTAATTGTTTCAAACAATATTATAATTGATCATTTTAAAAAAATTGAAAAATATTCATACTATTTTTGTATACAATGTGTATGTACAAGAATTAGTTACAACTAAAATCGTACGTTAAAATCGATATATTTTTTAATACAAATAGTATTCAATGATACAGTTTAACTGTTTAAATTCTTTCGAAAGTATTTACTATATGCCTTCGATAAAGTAATAGTTTTTTATATACTGATTACTATTATTACGTTCTTTTATTCTAGGAATCTAACGATAACAAAAGTGAAGATAATACAAATAGCACAAATAGTACAAACAAAGTCTTTCATCAGGGAAAATCTGGCTCACGAAATCTCAGTACAGCTTTCGACGAGTGCGAACAACCCAGTTATTTAAAAGTTGACAATAATGACTCTTTAGCAAATGACACAGCATTTTCCGATACCACGAGTTCGTTCTCACTATCGGAAACGCTTCTTAACAATTCTTCATTTTTATCAACGTCTACTTTTGCGCCGCTTAATGAAGATAGTAAATTAGGCGATGTAAATGACAAAGAATCACTACCGACGTTGTACTCTTCGATAAAGGTTGACGATGTTGTTGATGTGCCTTGGCCGGATGCTTATAGACACAAGTGCCATGAATTATAGTACGTATTATAATAGCAATTAATTGCAAATCAGAACCTCTCCAACGTTCTTGTATGAACCAAAAAATTTAAAGAATGTATATTAAATATTTCGTTTTAAAATTTCAGTTACAACAGAAATAGAGCGATAGAAGATTTTGAGAATGTTAGAATCAAATTGTGCGATAGGTACATAGGAGCCGAAACACAATCGACGTGCAATGTTTGGTTTGCCAAGCAAATACCAGGCAGTGCGAGAAAGCGGACTCTTCTTGCTAAACGTAACAACGGTCAAAGTCCCGGCAAAAGACTTAGTTATCTCGCTAGAAGGCGAAGAACATTTTCCAGTGCTAATTTGCAAGGGCTTTGTCTTGCAGAAAAGAAACAACTTATGCTGAATGTCAGGTTAGTTTTCATAGCTTAGTGTTTAATATTGTAAGAAATCTAATACTCAACAACCTATTCTGACCAATGTTAAGAAAAGTATTCTTTCGTGAATACCGGCGAAAATTTTTCTAATTATATGATATTTCGACTTCGTCAAACTTTCTATTTTTAAAATAACATTTCCAAACTACTAGAAGTAAAATATAAATTTCTTTTGCTATTTGCATAATAATTTTGTATAGTTTACTTTTAACAATCTTAAATATTCAAACATAAATTTGCAGAAAGGGTTTAATACGTAAAGGAAAAAGTCCTCGGGGCAAAAGCCCTCGTGGCAAAAGTCCTCGCGGTAAAACTCCGCGCAGTTCTGCGAAGAAACGTAACCTGCGGAAGCAACATTTGCTCGAAGGACCATCGCCGACCAGATCAAAGATTGAGACTTCGAAGCGAGCACTTTTTCAGAGTCCTCCGGCTGACAAACCGGGTCCCAGTCAAGCAAACGTTACGGCGACTGTCACCAATAATAATTCACAAAAGATTAAGAGGGCTCTGTTTCCTACACCAAAGAAAAGTGAAGGTAAAATATACCCCTTTCAATTTTGTATAAACAGAGTATAGTATAGGTGCACTAACAATATTGATAAAATTATACTATTCATAGAAAACTATATCATTTAAGTAGCTTGTCGTAACGATTTCACAGGCCTAGAAAAAGTACCTTATCTTGGTATTGAGTTATCTAATGTATTGTGGCGCCTTAAGCATGGATTTAAAGAGAAAAATAGGGGTCAATGCAGACTTATTTTTAAGAAATTAAACTCGAAAACTTTAACAAAAATAAATTTATTTTTGATGCTTCTAAAAATAGCGCATGAAAGTTAAGTTCTTACTTTTTATTAAAAAAAAAAGAATCTACAAATTTTATTTGTCATTCTACAGCGTTTTGAAAAAAAACAAAATCAGATGTTTGGGGGCTGGTTAGGCAATATTCGTATTTGCACTAAAAGCAGCAAACTTTAGAGATTTCCTTATTTAATTATGTTATAAAATAGAAACATTTTTAGCTCTAACTTGAAAAAATCAATTTTTCGTAATAGTATATTAAAAATTAAAAATTATTTATTTTATGTATTGAACACTTTTTTCCAAGATCAATTCCTTTCAAGATAGTCATAGAAAAATACATAATATTAATAAAAATTATCTATTTTCTTCCGTAATTTCAAAAGAATTGATTTCCTATTGCAAAATGTTAAAATTTAAAATAGAAAGAAAGAAGTATATGAAACCGTAAATATCGGTAACTATACTCATCCAGAGGTCAGAATACATGGGGATAAAATGGTCCCGTACCTAGTACAGAGTACTGTTTTGTGGGCCTGAACTATTCATTCAATTTAAAAAAAAAAGATTTATACTCTTTTAATTTAATGCTAAACACATTTTTAGTTGCCGAAACTTCATCGCAACCCCAGATAAGCTTCCGGACATCGCAAACCCAGATTAGCTTCCAGGAATCGAGAAAAAGAAAAAGCGAGGAGGAATTAGAACATTCGAAACATAAATGGGCTAAAAGTTTATCATTTGATTGCGCACGAAATCTCGACAATAGCTCCTCGAATGCATGGAATCCTGTACGGCATTCTACCGGTAGTTCTTTATCGAAAGATGGGACACCAAATTATGGGAAGTGTGAACTCAGCGAAACACATAGAAAAGTATGTTTACTAATGAATGTAATGATTTAAACAATTGTTTTGTTTTTATTGATTAAAAGTAATAATGAAAAGCCTAATTTAAATAATTTAAAGATTTGTCAAAATTTGATATTGTTATTTAATATTATAAATCGAATTGACATGTAGGAAAGCGAAAAAAATTGATCGAAAATACTTTTGTACGAAACTCATATACTATTATTTATTTTTTAGAAATTATGGTGGGCTGTCGCCGAGGCACTGCGTACTAAAGGTATTGGTATGACACACCCAATGTTCAAACACCACGCGGTGAACCTGGCACGCACAGTGAGAAAATACATGCCTGACTTGGATAACAAAAACGTCCCGCGAAAACCAGGCAGTACGAGTGATCGTATGCTGAAACTCGCCAAGCGTCACGTACTTCTCATCGACGAAGCTGTCAAGACTGCTCTTTAGTGTTGTTTTTTATGACTGATACTTGCAACCGATTTGAAAATAAAAGTATCTGTCCGCGACAACAATCAATTGGAAATGCCTGTGAAGTTATTAAGTTTAATTATTTTAAGTGACTCTACGATGACTTTTATCATGTAATTAAAAGTATAGTTTCTAATTTTCTACAGATATTGTTGGTTATTATATAGAAGGGAAATTCAATGAATGAATTATTTGAAAATCGAAAATACAAAGATTTGTTTTCTGTTTTAGTTTTTAATGACTTTTAGATTTTTGGTTGATTTAATTATAAATGTTAAGTAGCTGAAATCTTAATTAAACGTATTTTAAGTAGCTTCTATATTAAAAAATCTTTCTGTTTATAAAGCTTACAAGATTTAATTACAATGAAATCAAGGTTTTCATGGAATTATTCATAGAACAGGTTTTAACATTTCTGACATGTGAAATATAGCTACAAATTTATATTTTACTGAATAAACAACTAATATCTGTAGGAATCTGTAAACTAAATCAGCATTGCATATTTAAACTATACGAATAAGAGAGATCTTCAGTGAACTAGATCAAATATCTATATTTTTGCATTTAATTATGAATAAATAAAAAACAAAATTATTAAGTGATCCAGCTACCTATCACTGAACAACTCTTTTCGAGATATAATAAATAATTTTTAAATATAATTTAACGATTATATAATAGAATAAAAACAAAATGTTAGAATGAAAACTATTTAAAGATCAAGAGGGTTTATAAATATATATTTTTTTTAAAGATGTCGCTTATACGTATATATTATCGCTGATAAAATAAACTAGAAAATAATTTGTACTACGTAGAATTAGGATTTGGGGTGTACACACATTGTATAGTTTGAACAAGCCTTGACTTTGTTTTATTGCGATAAAATATTATATTTTACAACTTATAAATAATTAGTAAAAGGGCTTACTTCAAACTAACTAAGACGATTTTTCTTCTGTTTTTAAAAACAATAAAAGTATGCACATATTCAATATTATCATTACACGACGCTCGTTAAACCTAAAAATAAATCATGTTGGGTAAAAAAATATCGACTAATCAACCCTCGCTATCATTTCATCAATTATTTGCGTGAGCTCTTTGTTTTCCTTCATTTTTTGTTCAACAGTCTCTTCTAAAGATTTGCTCTTCAGTTCTGCCTTTCTCACTTGTGCCTTCAATTTCATGGTTTCGGCTTCATGATGTTTTCTGATAGCACTCAACTCTAAATTTGCTCTGAAAAAATTTTTTTTTAATAATTAACGGTAATGGATACCAAACATTTTGCATGAAATTTAATTTGAATACTATTAATTTAAGTAGCTTTAAGTTATATATATATATTAAAGTTAAGCAGTTTTAACCCCTTATTGGTGACAATGATTTTTATAAAGATGACTACATAATTTTGTTGTCATCGTCATTCAAGAGGTGACGACAAAAAAAAAACAAATTATAAATTAGTTTTAAAAAATAAATAACAATTTTTATAATTTATAATAAAATTTACTAAACGTACTTTTCAAGTTGCGCCATCGCGTGACTTTTCAGCTGCTCATATCTGTTCTCAAGAGTTTTAATAGTTTCTTGATTTTCAGCTATACTTTCTTTAAGAACAGTTTCGTTGCTCTTATACGCTGAAACTACATTTTTGAGTCGTTCATACTTCGAATGGACATCACTAAAGGCTGCTTCCGTGTTACTAAGATGTTGATTTGCAACTTGAAGTTCCTCCTGAAGTTTTGCTTTTTCAGTCTCAAAACTTGTCCGATCTTTTTCTCTCTCCGCAATTAACCTACTTATTGATTTTTCATATTCTTCTACTACGACTCTATGAAAATAAAATTAATTTTAAATTAGCACATATATTATTTTAAATAAATTATGTTATAAGAGTTTTCTTTCTTTTTTTAATATTAAAAATTTATTACCAATAAAAGGTTTGATAGCAGTTTCGGAATTAATTGTCTTTTACGAGATAAAATTATGTATGAAAATATGCAATGGTAAAGATGGAAAAAAGTCTTTTTTTTTAAAGCAATTATATGGTAATATTAAACGGAATTAAATAAATTAAAAATAGTAACTAAACTCAGAATGGCAATATAAAAAACTTACGTCATTTGATCTTTGCATTTAACTTCCTGCGTTAATTGCGATTGCATCTGACTGAATTTTGTTTGCATGTGACTTACTCTGTCTTCATAGGCGAACTTTTGTTTTTCAAGTTCTGCTTCAAGCTGAAGTACAGTTGACCGTACAAGTTCCAATTCTTTTGCCATTTTTTCATCCACTACGGGGACGGCCACCACGGGTGGCTCCTGCACTTTTTCTGCCTCTGTCTGCTAAAAAAAATTATTAAAATTTAATTTTATATTCTATAATAAAAATGTTACAGTCAAAAATATTGATTTATTTTAAAACTCGAATAAATTATGCTTTTATTAAAATGTAGAAATCAAGAGTTTCTTTTTCTTAAGTTAAGAGCTTCAGTGGTAAATCGATCACATAGATACGTATAAAAAAATCCTCTCTGAGGAAACAATACCAGAAAGCTGCATGCATCTTATTATTCCACGGCATCTCATTATTTTAGTTAAAACTTGTGTATTGAATCAAAATTCAATTACCTTCTTCTGTTTTGCTTCTGCTACTTCAGCTTCAGCTGAAGAAGGTGGACAAGGACTGTAGAAAAGTAATCTGTCTATAGCAGCTAGTGCTGGATTTTTCTTTGGTGTACCCATATTGCTTATGGGTGAATCCGCTTTTGTTTCTTTATTTTCCTCTTCGTCAACCGAAGGGGAAACGGGGACATTCTTTTGCGGAAGCATACTTAATCTTGGAGCCAATGGATCAAACTTCATATACAATGAATCATATCTTTCACCACGCCTAGTAGTTTGTGACCCAATTTGATTTAGAAAATCAAGATCGGATGGATCTCCAAACACTAACAACAGAAAATATTTAAATTAAATTACATTAATTAAGTATTATTATTTAAGGTAAGTAACTAACGATTTTAGGATTTAAATAACTATAAATAATATTGTTGTTTTTTTTTTGTAATTGTTTCCAAAATAGAAAGTACTCTTAAAAAAGGCTTTGAATAATTGTATTATTCTATTTGATATAAAACATTTTAAAGCTTTTGTTAAGCTATCTGAAAGATTTTCTTATTTTCAAGCATGGCAATAAAACCAACCTTTTGAAAATACTAATAGTAATAATATTTTACTTTATTTATTAAGTTTTAACTGATTTCATATTTTAGTTGAAATTCACAATTTTAGAATAGAATTAAAATATAATAATGGAAAGAAACTTACACTCGGTAGTTGCCGATACAAAATGTTCACTCTCTTCGATTTTCTCCAAAGAAGCGTCAATATTCCTCGCAATAGATAAAGCAGCGTCCTGTACCACTTGAAAATCAGAGGGCCTAGGGTACGGCAAAGTTGTACTTTGCTTATAGGGCCTAAACGCCTCGTATTCAGGTGGATTATCAGGTACACAACTCTCAAAATTTAAAGGATCGGGACCCAAAGGTTGAGTCAGCTCAAGATTCAGTTTTTCTACTATGTCAGAAAGATTCAAGTTGGGTCCATCAGGGTCATAGGGGGAATTATTTAATGCTAGTGTCTCCTCAAAGGCTTCTTCTTTAACTTCAGACTTGATTGGTGAATGTGTGCTTTGAAGTACCGGTGGATTCTGAGGTCTGGATGATTTTGGTTCTTGAAAAAGTGCACTTTTTCTTCTAGGAGTTTTTGAGTGATCACCCTTGTTCAGATTCTTTTCTGGCAATGGCGTAGAAGCTACGACTCCAACGTCCAATGAATCGATATTTTGTGGATCATCAGTGACAAAATTTTCGTTTTTCTCTTCTTTGATAAACTGTGTGCTTTTTTTCTGGTTTACTTCTAACTGGTTTGCATCTGAAATTACCAACTCCGAGCTTGGTTTTAATTTTAAATATTGTTCTGGATGTAACTCAGAACTGGATACTGGACTCGTTTCTTTAACATATATTTCTGACTTAATCAAACGTTGTGTATCACTCTGCACAATAATGTTCGTGGCATTTACAATGTTTATCTCTTGGTCAATATTTTGACTATTAATTAGAGCGTCGTTATTTTCCTGCACAACAATTTCGTTTTTGCTTTCAGGATTTGCTTCCTGCGCAATAACTTCGGTTTTATTTAAATTGTTTTCCTCGTTTAATATAACCAGGCTCTTATTAAGGATGTTCTCTTCGCGTACAATGTCTTGAGTTTTATTTAAATTGTTTACTTCTTGTGATATAATTTGGTTTTTATTAAGAACGTTTTCCTCGTGTACAATGTCTTGAGTTTTATTTAAATTGTTTACTTCTTGTGATATAATTTGGTTTTTATTAAGAACGTTTTCCTCGTGTACAATATCTTGAGTTTTATTTAAATTGTTTACTTCTTGTGATATAATTTGGTTTTTATTAAGAACGTTTTCCTCGTGTACAATATCTTGATTTTTATTTAAATTATTTACCGTTTGTAATATAACTTGGTTTTTATTAAGAACGTTTTCCTCGTGTACAATATCTTGATTTTTATTTAAATTATTTACCGTTTGTAATATAACTTGGTTTTTATTAGTATCGTTTTCCTCGTGTACAATATCTTGCGTTTTATTTAAACCATTTACCTCTTGTTTTATAATTTCAATCTTATTTAGGCTAATTGACTCCTGTACAATTATATCGAAATCTTTTAAATTTTCTTCTTTTTGCACAATAATTTGTCTTTCTTGTGAAGTATTGACTTCCTGTTGAACGATAGCTTCTGTAGTAGGAGAAACAATTTCTTCGTTTACTTTTAGAACAGCGATTTCGTTCTTGATTGAAGTGTCTTCATGAAATTCATTAATTGCTTCCTCTCTAGGTAGGTTTTCTGTTGTCTTCCACACAGTTGAATTTATGTTATTTAGATTGTTTGTAACAAGTACGCTTGAATCTTCAAAACGCGATTCTGGACCTAAAATGACAGTAGAATCGAATGTCTGGTTTTCTTCGAAAATAGCATTTGATGATGTTTCTTCTTTAGCGATAGACTGTTGCTCAGTTTGCTCTGTAAGACAACACAGAAAGTATCGATACATACCTCGTTTCATTATTCAAACTCGTACGGAAATATACGTAATTATTAATAAAATTAATTATTTGTTTTATAAAACACAAGAAATTAAAATAATAATAACAATAGAAGCTGTGGTAATTTTTAAATTACAAATTGTTATTGCTTTTCAATAACTGTTTTTGATTTGATTATTTAAACAATTACTTCTTATTACATTGTGATTGCTTTCAATATTATATTAAAAGTGACAAAAGATTTAATAAGGATGAGAGCTGAATAAATATGTAACAAATTCAGTAAAAAATTATTTATCTTTTAAGTTGTTTAGATAATTTGACATTTACGTACTTCAGTCGTTAAATAAAATATTTTATCGCACTTTAACCTAAAATTCACACCTTTGCCGTTTTTTTTCTGCGGTCACGTGCGATAAAATATGCTGTATGAAATTCGTGTGTAAGGTGATTATTTACCGCATTCGACTTTTCTCACTCGCTTCGCTCTTGCGAAAACGTCTCGGTAATCACCTTCCACACCAGTGTCAAAATGTACTATTATAAAACTCATAATTGATGATGCAGATAACTAAATACGATGAACGTTTTTAAAAAGTATTTAAAAGAAATAAATGCTGTATCAGTAGGTACAATTATAGAAGCGAATGACCAAACTTGTAAATTTTTATGCGGCGCGTAAGATTGTTTGACGTACAGCGGCAACTTCATTGTGTATCGATAGTTTGATTACAAGATGAATATATATTCTCATAAGTACCTAAGTATTGTTATTGTAAAAATATGAAGAAATTTTTTTATATCGGCAAACATATCAAACACACGCGCTCATATATAACACATTTTTCTTTAGACTACCATATTTATACTATTTGAATAATGCTGTGCAAACTTTTACTCTGATATATTTATTTATAAAAAAAAAATATTTAATAAGAATAATTGTGGTCCTGAGGAACAACTTTGGACTCGTGAAAGACTGAGTACAAAGAATTCTTTTTTTACCATTTAAAATAAGTAGAGAGAAGAAAATCCCATTAAAAAGCTTCAATTTCAAGAAGCAAATGCATTTTTTAATTTGTGTAGTGCCTTAATTAATTACAAATAAAACTTTGTTTATCCTTATATATAACTCGACTCAAGGCTTCTAAATGCTTACTGGACAAAGAATCTTTTCTCGACACGTGCTAGTTTGATTCATGCACTGTTTTTTTAAAATATTATTCAATAACCAAATACTTCATTACCCTTACTCAGTTCCTTGTACAATCAACAAACAACTCAACAATGACTTTACTGAAATTATTTTTAAACCCATTACTAACCGTGTACTTCAGTGGACTTGACTACAGAGTCCGTGTTGGCTAGGCTCTGGTTCGCGACGACGACGTCGATTTCCACGCAGGGCGTAGGACTGCAGCTGCGACGCGACGGCGAAGCGACGTCAACTTTGAGCGAGCCGAGCGCGCTTTTGAAGGCTACCTCGTCGGTCTCAGTCAGGCGCTTACGCAATACACTTTCCTCGAAGGAGACGTAGGGGATGATGGACGTCTGATCGACTGAAGGCGGTGCTTTGAACACTGACTCCGACGAGGCGGTTACTTGTATGACTTGAGTTACCTGCGAGAAGAGATAACAGTTTTACATCGCGTTGCTTTTCTAGGTCACAAGGGAAAGAATTTCCTAACTATATGCAAAAGAAGAGAAAAGTACAACACTTTACAATAAAACTTGTATGTTTAATATACTTCCTTAAAAAATCATTAAGGAAATCGAAATATGATAATTACTATGACGCTGCCGATTTTCACTTTGCTTAATTCAGTAAAATTTTGAGCAATAGAAATTTTCAATCTGGAGGCACATTCCTAATGAAAAATCTAAGGCTATACTTCCAGATTAATATTGACATTATATATTTATGAAATTTGCTTGTCAAAGTTGAAGTCTGCAATGTCGATTTGTACAATGAGTGCAGTATTTTTGCGATCTTTTAAAGTAACAAAAATAAGATAAGAGGGATTTCTTACTTCTAAACCAGGACAGGTCTTGAAAGTCTGCAGTATGGCGGTCTCGTCAGCAAGTATCTGCGTCTGATCAATGAACGTATCGTCAGCGGCTGAGGCGAAAGTTTGATCCTGACTGAGATCACCGCTGCTATCGCTCCTCGCAGGCGAAACTATGTCCTCGACAGACTGTGCAGCTGTGTTGTTCAAATCGATCTTGGCGCAGGCGCTGATGAGATCGTCGAGATCGGGTATGTCGACGTTGACGTAGGATGCGTCGAAGTTCTTGTCGGGACTGCCAGGGGCCGAGTCGACGCTTATGCCGCTGCTACTCTTGCAACTGAGGGTTGTTGTGCTGAGACTCTGGAAACTAGAGGCCGAGGACAGACTACTTGGACCGCTCGATGTCGCCTCGCTGAAGTCGCGGGAGAAACGGCTCAGGTGGTCCGCTGGCTCGGATGGCTGCTGATGCGCCCGGGGCACGTTCGATGCCAACGACGCCTCGGTTGCACTCTGTGGATTGATAAAGGGCTTCGATTAGTTGCGATGTGGTTTTTTTTGTTATTATTATTATTATTATTATTATTTTTTTTTTTTTATTGAGTGGCGTGGCTGAGAGTGGGCGCAATTTTCATTGGGGTGTCAGTCATAGATTTTTTTTCTACAAGATCTTTATCTACTTGTGAGAAGTTTTAGTACTAATTGCGAGAGGAAAAGTATCATTCATTTAATATATGTATAGAAAAAGCTTTATAAAAATTCCTTCTTCATTGGAACGATTCTCTTCCACAAAAGGATCGCTCGTTTGTAAGGAATTTATAAGAAATTCAATTTTGTGCGTTAAGTATATTTTTCAGTAGGGCTAAAGAATTGTTAATATCGTGCGAGACAATATCATTCAATATGACTTTCGCGTTATTCTATCATCCTAGCAAAATAAAATATTCATTTTTAAAGTGTGGTGAGTCATTCGAAGAAATTTATCAGCTATACAAGGCTAACTTTTAGAAAGCTTCTCTGCTGTTACTTTATGAAATATCAAAATTTGTTAATTTTGGCAAAAGATTTAGAGTAAAATTTGAATTGTTAAATTGAAAATAAATATTATAGTGAAGCCCTTCAATGAACTAAAAAAAAATCTGTCGATCAAATTTATTTCATATTATATAGATATCTCTCATTAACGGGTGTCTTAATTATTCAAACACCTTGAAGAAATCTAAATCGAACATCTGTAAAATTAATGAGCATGACATTACCGTACAGTATTAAAAGTATTTTGTTTGAAATGAATACTAAACAGTGTAGCTTTTTTTACAACTCGACTCCTTGAATTTCTAACCAGAAAAACAGATCAAAATACTTAAAATTTATCATTGCATCTCAATAAAACAGTCGACATAACCAGTTTTAACTTCTCATCCGCACTTTTTCTTTTTCTCCAATCGTCTCTCAATCGAATGCATGAAAATCTACTCAGCATCTTCATTAAGATGCAAGTACACAGGAGAGAAGAATTAAGAGAAGCAGATATACAAGCATATATATTTTGCCTCGGACGAGACCCAAATTGCACTTGGCTTTACGTTGAACAAAGCAACTCTCTTTTTCGACGGAATTTCGCCAAAGTCCCTTAACGGCCGAAAATCGTCCGAGGCCAAGACGAAGCTCTGCCAAGTTTCGCTGCGCGGCGCCCCCCAATCTTGGCAATCCCAATATACATTCAAGTGCTCGTTATCTTTCTCTCTCTCTCTTTTGCGCGCGCGCGTTTGCGCGTTCGGCAGCACGAGGCTTTTAACAGCGGCGCGTCGCGAACTATTTGCCACCCCTATAAATGTGTCAAGTTCCTGAGAGATATCAGCAGTTAACCAACGTTTATATATGTGCGCAATATTTTGGATATATTTGCCGTCATTGAAAAAACGTTACTTCTGAGATAATCGATCGATTTTGTGTATACAAGGGAAAATAAAAGTTGGAGATAACAACTAAAGCAAAATATGGGCAAGGCATCGGTTGAAAATATGGTTAGTAGCTATATTGAAAACATTGTTTCAGTCAAATATCATCAGTATAGTTGTGTTATATCCATTCCAATAAATTTGGCGCAGTCAAACTTTCCAATAATAGTTCCCAACAGCCTATTCTTGACTCTTTGGTATTAAATGACTCGAGCAACTTTTTTTACAAGAGCCAAATATGTGTTAATTGTCGCTGCACGTGCGGCTCGTTACTATTTATTTAATTTGAGAGAAAATATGGCATATGGGTCGACGTAGGGAACGCAATGGTTCACGGTCCCGAATTTTTCAAGAGCTAAAAATAGGAGCTTTGTAGTGGAGAAAGGTTAACAATAAGAAGACTGGCATGCGGAAATGGCCAAGATACACGACGCAAATTGTCACCTGTCAAAACATCGGCTAATAGAGGTTACGTTAGGAAAAATAATATTTTTATTGCTATACTCTTTCGATTAAGTACTTCGCTACTTTTCATCGGATAACTTAGAAAATTGCTTTTTTTTATTATATTCTTAAATAAGAGTCGCGGGTATTATGACTAAATTAGCGAATAAGACAGTTTACACGTGTATACATCAACTTTCATTTAGAACGTTTTCTATTAGCGTTAACAAGTTGTGAATTAATTTTTTTATAAACAATCTGTGTGAAACCGATCAGCAGTTTACCTAAATTTTATCCTGTAATCTGTTGCGCACAAAAGATTTGAGCTCAAAAGTCATTTGATAGTCAAAACAATGAAATTTTCAGGCTTTATTATACTTGTTAGCGAATTTCATGGACGCTTAATAAATGTATTTATAGTTTAAAACCGTTTTTCTTGGCGCTTCACTTTAAGAGAGCCTTTCATGCAATGAAAACAAAGAAAATCATATAAAATTGAAACACTAGTGTGGAAAAGAAAATATCAAATTTCAAATAATAAAATAATTATTTTAATTAAATTCATAATTAGTTTTTAGTTCTATACAACAACAACAATTAAAAAAAAGTCATAAAGGTGGAATTAATTATGGATATATTTGGATGACTAGAATAACCGATAAATAAATAGATTATCAATTGAATTTTGAAATTTCTAATGTCTACACGGACTCGAGTTTATATGATCTTTGTGTTCAATCCAAACAACCAGTTATGAATCACATTTTCAAATATGCAAATCGCTTTAATTCTCGCATAAAGAATCACATATTCAATCACGAGTAACAATCCCTGCAACCAATAAATCACTGAACATTTTTCCCACAACCCATTATAAAAAGGCATCAACTGTTTAAAGAACGCTAGGTATACTGATATATCAAACAAATAAATATCGACACACCTAGTCACTGCCCCTGACCCCCACAAAACAATTTCGCCGCGCTCATCGCGAAAAAAAAATCAACTTCGAAACCTTTCACAACATACGAATACGCACCGCAGACCAAATCTCGAACCGCGCACGCAAAAGAAAAAACGCAATTCACCCACAGCCCAAGAAGAAAGAAATAAAGAGAGAACCCCCGCGCACCGCGTACCTCATAATGCGTGGGTGATCCGTTGCAGATCGCAGGCTTCGACGTGGGCCTGTTGAGCAGTTTGTTCAAAAAATCCATGACTATATATATATATATATATATGTCACTGGTCTCTACAGCTACAACTATTGCACCACCCTGATCAAGGTCAAGCGGCCAAAAAAGAAAAACACACGCAGTGCGCGTGCAGATATAAGTAGGTACGAGAAAAAGAAGAACGAGAGCGCGCGAACCGCGGCTGCTCGTCGGCAACTGGGCGGCTAATTCCAACGCCAACAGGATCAGCTGCTGCTGCTGCTGCTGCTGCTGCTGCTAACGTGTGTGCGCTGTAGATTTTGCGCTCGCTACGCGTCCAATATATATTGCGTAAACTGCGAGCGCGAGAGTTAATTATAAAATACGGAGAGGGAGAGAGAGAGTGAGAGTCGAGTGGTATAAGCGGTTGTTGTAGGATGTGTCGATGATCGGCGGTGATCAGTTCGATTGTTTTTTTTTTCTGCGCGACTGCTGCCCTGTAAGAGCAATTATAATTGGATTACCGTGGGTGCGAGCTTTCTTGCGCGGGTGGTTCTTTGGCCTTGTGAGCGGGTAGTAGAGTGACCTTGTGTGCGGAGGAAAGCTTCATTGGATTTTGTTTAAGTTGTTTAGGAATCATTTTTCGGTGTTCCTACGATGATGTGATTTGACTCAGTGTATTTTGAACTTTGTAAAAGAATAAGTTTTACCAAATGGTTTTACCGAGGTATTGACCCGTTAGTGACGTAGGGGTCCTGGGACCCACTTACATTTTTCACTTTCTTTGGAGTTTTTGTACAATAATCTCAAGATTTTATAACATTAATCGAAGGATCAGACCGTAATAAACTTTTTCTTTTTTTGTGTAGGCTATAAGCTTAATATAGACCACAAAAAAGCTAAAAAGTTGAAAAAAAATTTTATAGCAGAATTTCCTTAATTTTTAGCGAAAAATAATTTCTACATCAGTTTTGGAACGATTGCTCAATAATTTCATATCCTTGGACTTAACGGGTTAAGTAGATAAGATGAGATGCACTTATTTTGATGAAAATAATTTTTTTCGGCTCCTATTAGGTGTACAATAACATAACCCTATAATAAGATGTGGAACAGGCCATTTTAATCTAATACATACGTTTAAATTATAAACATTTGAGTTTAATTCATACAATTTCTATAAAAAAACAAAATGGACACCGAGTATGAAAAGGTTAAATAATAAATATAGTCCTTTAAAGTAAAAAAACTGTATCATATTGTGTAAAATTATACTAAATGTACCAAATAAAACTATAATAAATAAAAAACTATTGATTATAATGTTTTTATTCATTCAACTAAATCTTTAATTTTTTGAATTTGTAGAATGATTTTTTTTCTTAAAGTACTTATAAATTCCTTTGTTTCCTCTTATATTTATTTATTCATTTTTACACAGTAAAGAAACGTTTATAGTTGATAATGATATCTTATACATATACAACTACTTACTTTATTTGAATAATAAATGTACTCCAGAATATAAAAAAATACTACTGTCATATTCAAAATTCAAATAGAGTGATTATTTAACTTATACTAATTAATTTTATCTAACCACAATTGTAAATTAATAATTTTCCTCAAAATTATTTACGAAACTACTTCATAATTATGTTTAGTTAAATTCATTCATTTCATACAATTATTCACGCAATTTTTTGAAGGCATATTTTTCAAGGATATTTTAAAAAAGATAATTTATACTTTACATAAGCTACGTTATTAACTGAAACTTTTACTACTTATACTTAAGATAATGTTGAAAAATGACGATTACTTACAAAAATTCTTATCTAATTTTTATCACATTCGAACATCAGAGATATTATCATCAATTGATAAACTCTAACATAATAAAGGTCTGCGTTAAATAAATAAAATCTTCACGTATTTAGAAAAAATGCAAATTAAAGCATTCAAAATGGTATTATTTTTATACTTGAAGAAATATATTTTTGTGACAATTAAATCGATAAATTTTGTATTTTTTATAATCCTGCAGTAAAATTCATTTTCTCTTGGCATAGCTTCAATACCAATAAAAACATTTTCATTTGTACCTTTAACAATTATTAGCATCATTTTTTTAAATTGCTCATTTTTTTCTTCACTTTAGGCGGTTGACTCATACGTCTGCAGTGCACACGACATCAGTTATACAATATCATGCATAAACGGTACCAGCACACTTGGTATTGTCCTTCCACACCCATTCCAAATACTCTACACTGCTTTCGTACAACTTTCCACTTGGCAGCTTCGAACCATTTTTTTAATAAACAAATAAACATAAACTTGAAAGCACATAACAACATTCACCGTACATCCTCAATCTTGCACAACAACCAACTTTGCCGATCCCACATTACCTTCCGCACAAAATTCCCCATGATCGGCCGACGTTCACGGCTTCGTCGCAGTACTATATCCCACTAAGCCGAGCGATTTCGGCTGTCAGTTGCTGTGCCGCCCGAGTGACGTTTCCATATTTACCGTTGGGCGCGCGGAGAGCGGCTGCTTATATTCGCACACCACATACACATGTACGCGCCGCACGTGCGAGTGGTCCGAAAGCAGCTTTACCGCTCATCAGTTCATAGAGCAGCCGCGGCTTTTTATTTCTTCCCTTTTCGTTGCGGGTAGGCCCCACCGATTGTTTCGCGGCTTTTGCACTGTTCGATCTTGGATGCGGATGAGGAAGTCTATCTGTAGTGATTTGTGTATCTTTACCGTTATAATTGCGAATAATGATTTGACAGTATTGGGCTTGGAAAGGTTGTTATCGTACTTTAATAAATTGGAGTATGAATTCTTAAGATTACAAATCCGATTTGTCAGAAACAATATTGTTTCGTTTTATGTACAATTACTAAATTAGAAATAAATAAGTTTTTGAAAAAAGTTAATTCATGGTTTCAGTTTAAATTAAAAAAAATAGTAGCTATTTTCAAACCGTATTTTAAAAATAACTTCGGAGTTTCAAATAAAGCCAATAAAGTCTTCCATGAACAACTTTTATGCTCTGAAATTTTTCAAAGTTTACGAGGAATCGTTTTCCGACTCATAATTTTATAAAACTTTCGAGTTACGCTTCGTGTGTTTATATATCTTGATCTTTTGAATTATATTGTATTATATCTTAAAAATGTTGTTTAGAAGAATTTAAAAAATGAAATAATTCACACAATAGGAATGTTTATTGTAAATTACGAAAGGTATAAAGAAACTGCATTAATGGATCATTTAAGCATATCAAACAGTGCAAAAACCATTGGCCAAAAACAGTAATAACAAAAAATTACAACACTAAAACACCTTAGTCGAACTTTCAAATCGTACAAAAACTCATCTATACTCTGCAGTGAAAAAGTGCTTCGATATGAGTCAATCGAACGTACGAAAAACCGCAGACGTTATATTACCGAACCGCATAGTCTCCAACTGACGCCTTCGACTCGCCGGTGTAGAGGATCCCCGATTTTTCAAAGGCCCCAAAATAATCGCGACGAAAAAAGACTCGACTCTTACAAGAAAGGGGGAAAAGAAGAAAAGGAACCTTGTCGACCTCCCACTCTTTTTTTCCCAGGATACAAAAGCAATTTTCGGAAATTATAAATAGAGCCTCGAGCGAACGCATTTTTCTTTTTTTGGAGGAGCCGTAATACACTGAACCGAAGCCAAGCGTCTTCACTTCCGAATGTGCAGGAGAAACGCATAATCGCGGAGGTGTGTATAATGTAATGCTCGAGTGTGTGTCTATGCCGGATGTGTGTCGAAGGCGTTTTGAAGTTTTTAAATGCTTTTTGTGGGCGTTAATTGAGGGAAGTAGCAGGAATTTGTGCGCTACGCCGATGTAAAACGATATTGCGATTTATGCATATAAACTAAACATTGCATCGTACTTTCGCTTTACGCGTTTCTTGGAATACCTAGAACTGGGGGCATGTCGTGTTTATGACTCAAGGAAAATTATCATATCGCTTGAAACTATTTCACAACTTTTGTAGCAATGAAATTTGGTGTCTTAAAAAAACAACTTTAATTAGAAGTATTGCAGAAACATAAGATAAGTGGCTTTTATGTACTTTTATGACTATTGTGAAGAATCATTACTATTCTACAGCAACATACTTTAGACTTTGGAGAGATGTTGACTGTAACTAGAAAGCACTTGAAAATGAATGAAGAGAAGAATTGAATAGGATTTCTAAAAAGATGTTTGAATCATTCAGTGGCGTTTATCATTATTCCACTTGAGTTCATCGCGCAAGTATACAATGATGTAAGTCACTGAATCATGGATAAGGCCGGCTTTCCTGGACTGCTTTTTTATGATATTATCAGTTTTATATTTTAATGTATAAAAGTGTTTTAGGTCATACGATAGAAAGTTTATATTCTGTATCTACTTTTGTCATTATTCTCTAAATTCGCGTTTTATAACTTACGCCATGAGGAAATAAATAATTTTCCGTCACTCTAACCTCAAAATCGCATGTCTGATGCGACTTTACGGCTCTCGTGATGAAAAATACGGTTCGAGACTAGGGCGTAAGAGGATTTTTCCCTCACTCGAATTTTCGACCTCGCTTGGCTCGGCCGAAAAACGTCTCGTGAGTGAAATAATCCTCTTCCGCCCCCGTGTCGAAATGTACTATTAAAACAATAAAACAATAAAAATCAGTTTGTGAATAAAATACTAAATAATAAAACGCTATACATAATAGTTATAGGTAAATTTTAAAACTCCATTTGTTTCGTTTCATTATAGAATTACTCGTATGAGTTTTAGAAATCGTTAAATTTATTATTTATTCATGATCTGTTACGCAAACTTATATACTTATATAAGTTCATGAATTTTAGAATAAGTGAATACTTTGACGAACACTACTTACATGATTATTTTTATTGCATTTTAAGTAAACTAAATTCCAATACCAATCTAATGTAACTGAAAGTTTTTCCGCGAATTTTTAGCTGTAGTTACTTTGTCTAGACTACTCTGAATACCGTCTAATCTATAAGCATACAAATATAAAAAAAAAAAAATTTTTTTATAGCAATAAACAAAATTAGAAAATTGTGTTTCGATGTATTTTTAAACAATAGATAAACAACGAAATACATATTAACCACTTGCATCAACTGTTGTGTATAGCTATAGTTAATACAGCCTTGTATAATAATTCAATAAATTAGAGGGTATAAATTTTATATGAACCAGATGTGACATTCGCTGCGAGTAATTAGTCTCGCTAGATCTAATTCCGTCTACCGCTGTAACCTTCAAATTATACACCGAAATCAAGCTTTTTAAGAAAAACAAAACAGAAAAATATACCTAGGTATTTACCAAAATATTTTTCCATATCGTTAAGTGATTGGTATTCATTTTGTTATTTATAAAAATCGAAGAATTATTGTAAGCATTAATGATATGAATAATATAAGATGAAAACCATTGAATTATTTTTTAAATTAAATTTTTACTATCATTTTTCAGTTATTATTAAATTTTTCAATTACTTATTATATACCTAATATGAATCGGTGAATCCCAAGTTCACCGGTTTCACATAACACCAAAAAATAAAATAATGCCGCTATGCCAGAGGTTAATCACCCGTACCAGTACAATAGCCTCACACGGTATCCACGATACATGTTCATAAGATAATTGCTAATCTAAGTGCCGATCCGCAGCTAAGCCAAACTAACCTAACCTCGCCTCTATACAAACGCATGTAACAAGGCAATGCGGAACAAAAGATAACGAATCTCCTCCGTATACACCTACTGTACAAAAGTGCAAGCTGCAGCTGAAAAGTGTCATAGGACGGAGGGGGTGATAACAATAGTGAGAGCCAATTAACTTGGCGCGCGAGACGCTGAGCAAGGGCTAAATACAATCGGGGAGAGAGAAACCGCCGCATGATAGACAAAGACAGACAGAACAGCCAGCAGTAGCAGCAGTAGCAGAAGCATGACTCATTCCAAAACACACCAACCACGCGATCGAATACATGCAGAGTATACACACTACCCGCGTAACAACCGAAGGTTTTCTCGCTTTCTTGCGGCGCGAAAGGAGGAAAAAAAGGGTCGAGGACTTTGCGTCACACGATTTCACGTACAGTGCGTGGCACTTTGCAAAGCAGACGGAAAAATTAAGGTCTGCGTGTAGAATTTGCTAAAGTGTCAAACCGGTGTTGACAATCTCGCCGCTTTCTTCTCAGAAACGTTCGCGTCGAGAAAAATAATATTCTGAGAAAAAAATTTGGAATTAGGTTATCTGGTAGGTAATTGGGTCTGGAAGTACCGAAATTTTGTGGTTCTTTCTTGCCTATTTTATAACTCTGGGAGTGACGCAATGAAATTGGCGAGACCTTGAAACTCGTATTTTTTATCAAAAAATTATTATCTGTAATAGGTATTCGTTTCTGTTCGCATTGAAAAAGGCATAAAACGACAATGAACGGGCAACATTTTTTTTTTTTATACAAAGTATAGTTCTGTCAACTAGGCAAAGATCTGCGCATATTAACGCAACTTTTCTACAAAACTGAATATTCAAGTTTTGTGCATATGCATTCTATATTCAAAAACATTATTTTGTACAATGTTTTAAAATTAATATTTATAATTCAGCAAATGTTAAAGCAAGATAAAAATCGTTTGGGAGAATAAGTGATTTTCATAAAAACAATAGTATAGGCAGTCATGATTCAAGCAGCAATTAAGCTGCTATTTAATGAATTTAATGAATATAAAGTATATTATTTTCTTAAAGAACGATTTTAAATTGTTTCATTTTCATCAGATTGAATAAAACTTTCCGAATTAAGAAATATGAAATAGAGATTTCACAAGACAAGACTGAATCATACATTGAGCAATTTAATGTTAAGCAATATATTATTAAGCCAGTTTTTCGTAAAAATATTCCGACGCCCACCTGACACGATTTAGCTTGATAATCACCACGAAAAAAAAATCATATGAATTGGTCGTTATCAGAAACTGTGCTCAATCCTAATCGTATCACTAGACTAAATACCAGCTAGTTAAAGAAAATTGCTCGACGACGAATTTCCGCAGTTTTGTCAAAGGCATTGTCGAACGCGCCGATCTCGTGAATAAGGAAGCCTACATACGACACAGTGCAGAAAAAAATTCGATAAAATCAATGAGCACTGTGCCTACCAAATGAGCCTATATCACGAATCTTTCGAACACAGTCACCGCATTTATCCAGGTGAATACAAAGTACGACCCTTAAAATCCATCCTGACCATCTCCGCGGATTAACCTCAAAAAACATCCACATCTTTCGAACATATGTTTTTCATCACGCACACGCAGGACACGCATCGTGTCCAAAGGCTGCTGCACTCGAGAGCCTCAGCTAAGCATCAGGAAAATCGAGGAAATTATAAAGTCGCACTTGCCTCTCACTTCCCACGTCGTCTGCGGGATACTCTCTCTCCCTCTCTCCTACATGCACAACCACGTTCTAAATTTACCTACACCCCTTTCTCGGTGCGGACGGAGCCCTGCGACATACTGTCACAAAGAGCGACTGCACCAGGCACGGACACCAAAAACACACACTGTATGTACTTCGGGAACAAAAATGTAAAAAAAGCTACACGCCGCGTGTGCTATAAGTATGAGAGAGTGAGAAAAGAAAAGAACGCGATTATATTATATTTTTCTTTCCTATATGGTCACCTATACACGCGCGCGCGTCCACCTCTGGAGCGTGTCGACACTGCACTGGATTTTGTATCCATATACCTTTTCTTCTTCCCCTCTCTTTTCTATATAATCTTCTTCGCCTCTCTCGCTGCTTCGGACTCGACGCGCGTGTGTACAGAGTGCAGCTCTCTCGCGGTTTCTCTCGTGGACGAGAGATTGTTCCTTTCCTCTCGCAAGAGTGAGAGAGACGGAGTATCAAGGTGACCACACTATAGATGCGCAGAGCTCGCGAATTGTACGAGAGCGGGGGCGAAATTACCACTTCTTTATATAGGTATATATATGATATGAAATACAGGAAAATAACTAACGTCTCTAGGAGTTTGTTGTTGCCGTCTCGCTCTCTCCGTTTCGCCTACACGCCGCCGCCGTCGCCGCCGACGTCGGCGCACTCGTAGTCTGTTTCTCTTTTTAACCTCGAGTATATAGGGAGAGAGAGAGCAAGTGCACATTGCGCAGTATATCTATATGGAGGATAGAGAAGGAGAGGCTGACGAAGTATCGCCAAGTATGGAAGAGTGCGCACTGCGCGGACTGCGGCAGTACGGCTGTGTGAGTGCAGCACGTGCTTCTGTGTGGGACGTGGGTGCGCGCGGCTGTTGTGTTGTGTTTTCGATTGGAAGCTGACGCGGACTGCGACGAGAAGTGACCGATGCTGACGCGTTGCGTCGTGGATTTTTTGAATTTTTGAAGTATAGATATACAGCTGCGTGTGTATGATGCACCGGTTGGAAGGGTTCCAACTTTCAAGAGAAACACTAATGCTACGCCGAGCAAAATAAACAAACTTTGTTGCCTGCTTATTGCGACTGATTGCACTAGGAAATGTTTTTGTTGATTTATAAATGGAATGCGCTTATTTGAATTGCATGGAAAAAAAAGAGCGGTAAATCGGATTCCATTGTTAAATTCTTCGTGAATAGAATGTCCGTTACTAATAAAACCGGAAGACCGTTGTAAAAATACTTCGCGGCTGAGAGCAGCTCCACCTCAATACTTTTAAGAATTCGTGATATTTTTAACTTAAAAAAAGGAATCATCATTTTTTAAGGAAAAAATTATAAATGTATGCTAGTAGAATATATAGTCATGTATAAGTAGATAAGAACTAGTAAAAATTGAACAAGAACTGGATTGTTGAGAATTATGCACCAATTAAAACTTTCAAGGGAGCTTGGATTGCTCGAATACAACGAAAAATTTTTATATTTTGTATATTGTTTTCTTAAAAATAGATAAATATTTGCTATGTGAATGGCATCGACAATATATAAAACAGGAGCTAAGAAAATTAGAATAACTTCAAAGTTAATTATGAATTAACAACAAATCACCATTTTTTTGTTGCTGAATACGTGAAAAGCAAAACTATTTTTTGCATAAAAATAAAATATTAATTTTATGGTCCGAAACAATTAGATTCATTATTATTATTGGTTTTATTGATATTCTTAAATTTTAAGTGCTGAATATAAATTTTTAAACAAAATTTTAAATGCCTAAGTCATTGAATCATTATAGAGTAAGGTTTTAATCCTTATAATTAAATTATGCCTTCAGATGAAATAAACATTTTAAGCAACTAAATCTTTGTAAAATACTTATTACAGTAAAATGACAATTAAACATAAAAATATGCATATTTTCAAAGTATCACTATATTTAAATGTCGGAAGACAAAATAATACAAAAGTGATCCCTTTTGCAGAGATTTTAAACAAAATCCTGAATATGTTAGTGATTTATCATGGAATATTGTCATCATCATTGATTATAATAATTCGTAGATTAAATAAGCTTAAAGAAGGTTTAACATAGATATTGAATCAACATTTAATTACTAGCCCAGAAAACTGGAACAGATGATGGAAAATCTGATTTATATTAAAGCGATCAAGTATTTAGTCGTAACCAACCAGAGCTATTTATCCACATTTTTCATTCTAATTTATCTTTTACTGCAAATTTTATTATACTTGTACAAATCGAATAAAAAGCTGTTGCTGATTCATTAGTGTTCCAAATCAATTATTAGATGTTTTTTTAAGACATTATTAAATTTCATATTTCTATACTTTACAGATTTTTTATTTTTAGACATACATAAAATAAGTAGGTAGTTTCACAACCGAATTACATCCAAATGAAGTACAAAAAATAATTCTTTTTCAAAACCTCCATCTATATAAGTAACTAAGAATATACTAATATCTGTCCATAACAGTTTCAATGTACTATTTTATCTTTTAAATATGTAACAAGTATTTAAAAGGCACTGTTTAGGAGCCACCAACCGCGTGCACACGGTAGGTACACGGTAAGTTTTCCGACGACCTAGGCCACCAAAATATTTTGTGAGATGACCTTAGACATAAACATTACTTATTTAGTTTCTAAAAATTCAATGACAAACTTCTCTGTTCTAATAATCTCGTTACATTCCAACGTACATTCAGACTCGAATCGCCACGAGTAAAAGATACGGAAATTTTTTTACCTTTTGCTGAGCAGCCTTTTCCAGTACAGATTCGTGCAAAGTTGTCATGATACTGCTTTAAAGAAGAACGAATCAAAAAATTGAACAATAAAATATTTCTCCTGGAATGTATTTTCAGAATGAGAACGGAACAGAGCTTCTAAATATGCTCAAAAATACTCTTCTTCCATTATTGTTTTCTTTTTCTTAGTCACAGTGAGTCACTTTTGCTAATGCAGATAAACCGCACAAACTGGCAAAATTAACAAGACTTTAAAAAAAAAACTATTCTGTCTGCTTCCCACACACGCACGTTTCAACACATTCACTAGACGTTGTACCTACTATTCCGGTGAGAATTGGCAAGTAAGGGGTGAGATCGTTAGCGCCTTGCGACGCCAGAAAAAATCCACACTCCAAAAACACACAGAGGAGTAACACACTTATATACGCAGTTAATCGTACTCTAATATTTGAACCCCCTTGAAAACCTTTCCTTTATAACTTTGAAACACGCTTTTCCGAAGTGGAGGGTGCTTGAACTACTTTAACCGATGTTTTTCCGTGCGCGTTGAATGCATAAGCCATGCATAGCTTTCCAACTGAAAACAGTTTATAACGACTGTTTGGCTGCCGTTTGACAACTTTAAATTCTGAACTGCTCAACCAATAAGCGCTCATAGTTTGAAATTATTCGATGCTCCCGCCATCTGTTATGCTGAACCGATAAGGTAGATTTCTTTTTTTCGCACTATCAAATTTAAGACAAAATTGAGAAAAAATTCTTGAAAATTAGAATAACTTAGAATAAGCACGCTTAAATAAAAAAAAATACTGAAATATTTTTTATATATTTTTACACACACAAACTGATCTATATTGTTGTCAAGTAAATAAAAGTTTCGAAAATATATAACTTGAAATAGCACTAATATATTTAGTAGTAATAATACTTTTTAAAATGACTATAACGTGATATTTTGATGTCTTATTAAATTATAGTTATATTATTTTAAGTGTTACTTAAAAACTAAAAAACCAATGAAATACAAGAAATAAACAGTTTACAAGTGATTGAAATATCTTTATTGTACACTTTTCAAAACGTAAATCGATTTTTACAATTTCTATGTTATAAAAGGAAAACATATATCTATATATTTTTTATAATCATTTATAATTTTTTTTATTGTCAATATCTCCTTATAAATGCGCAATTGACTCCACTTCGAAAGTCTTACCAACATTCACAACTCAACATATTTCATTACTTACATATAATTCACATTCTCTTTTACGCTCGCCTAAACAATCCTCAATATTATTATTTACATAAAAGAACACACGCGCGCACTCGCTTTGCTTTTATATAATAACGCGGCGTCCTGCGTTAAAAATAAAGCGTATTATATATAAAAGAAATAAAGAAAATACTATTCACAATGATGTCCTCTTCCTTATCCATTAGGTAAAAACAATCTATGTAAGCGCACCGGTGGTGACAGGCACTTCTTCGCGTTATTTAAAAAAAAAGGAAAAAAAAAAACGTCTATAATAAACCTTTATACTTTTTTTTAGTTTTTCTTTTTATACATATTATATTTTTCAGTCCTCGAGGACGGACGAACAAAAAGTTCAAGACTCCAAGAGAAAACCTTTCCGTTAGTTTCTCTTAAGGCACTTATTTGTCCCTCGTCGGAGTCCCGTTCGTCCAATCACAGAACTATGCGACTTTACTTCGCACAAATATTAATAAATCATTAAGCGTTTTTCTCACTTCACAGAAGTATTGCGTTGACTTTCCTTCAATTACCTTTTAATATACATTTGAGCGGTTATCAAATTTATCCACAATGTACAGGAAGAATTTGTCGAAGGCGGCTCGATTAATCTAGCGTTAAAAATTCATCAATGTTAATCTTTTTTTTTCAATTTATTTAAAGAATACTCTGTTTTAACTACCGAATGAAAAGCTATTTGTAAAAATAGTCACAGATTTTTTAATCAGTTCTTTCAGTTATTTAAATATCTTCCTCCTTCGGCTATAGGTTATACTAAGCTACTTTGCGAATATTAATGACAAAATTTTTCGAGATATGTCCGATTCGAACGGACATTTACAATAATGACATGTATAAATACGGAGGTTGCAGATGTATTTCCTTAAAAATAAGAACTTTAAATTTATTTATTTCATGAAAATAATATTCATACATAAGTGATCAATAGAATATATAAGTACATCTGTAGTACTATTTTTTAAAGGCAAAAGATCTGTTTCAATTTTAAACGTGTAATTTTTTTAAAATTAATTGTGGGTATAATCATTCAAATAACTAAAAATCAATAAATTAAGTTTAAACTTTTTTGTAAATCGAAATAGAAATATTGCTATTAATAAAGATAAATATTTAAAATTTGATAATTTATTAAATTAAGATTAGAAAATAGTTGATTATTAGAAATATTTATTGCCCATAGTCCATTTCGATTTACTAAAATATAAGAAGATATAACTTTGATTTTAAGTTATTCAACTCACTAAGTATTCTTCTATATATTGTCCAAAATAATACTTTGCAAAAAATGTACAAAAAATCCTGTATAAATTACTATTTATTTCCTTTGGTTCAACTGTTTTCCGCAATTCCATTATATAAAAACATTTTATTACAGTGAGAACCAAAGACCACTTTAATAATATATTTAAATAATCCATGAAATAAATAAAATAAAGTCATACAAATAGCAAAGAGTTAAGTCCCGAAAAAAAGTAATTATATACACGTAATAGTCGTATGAAGAGGGTATAAAGTTCATTTACATTCGTGTGTACAAATATACCCACTTTTTCTTCGGATCAAACCCCCCAATTAAGTTGAATCTGAGAGCAAATCACTTATCAAACGATCGGCACCCAGCTGAGCGATAAATATCACACGAACTCTTACAAAAATAAATTGCTGTTTTTCTATTACGTCCTATGTAATATTTAAAATCCTATACTCTCCACACAATGAAAACCATGCATGAAAACAGCATCTTATTCTTATCAAAATTCGCATTAGCGATCAATGAGCACGTGATTAAGAAGCATATAAAATTTTCTTCGTAAAATATATCCATTCAAGTTTAAAATCTACCAAATAGTTGCACTATTCTCAAGAGTCCATAGTAGCATTTAAATTGAATGAATCCTATTTACAAAGACATACCTTATACGTATCTATAAACTCTTAAAATGCGAAAACCAATTTAGATTGCATTTTCAAATTCACGAAATATATTTAGAGTGGATCATTACTCGAATTAAAGAGTGACTAGTAACTCTCAATTTATATCAATTTGAGTAATAATTCACTAGCATGAATAAAAAGTTGACTAATTTCTAGGAGCACCAGTAGTCTAAAGAATTCACCGAGAGAAGTGGATCAGTAAAAATTACCATAACTTCTACAAAATGCGATATAGTACAACAACTGTTATTAAACGTCTGAAATGAAAAATCACCTAAAAGTGAAGAATCCTATGAAATTTTCAATTTTCTAATACTACCTAGTTAAATACAGTTTCAACTTTAAAACTAAAACGCACGTTTCGAAATCAACCTACCCTCGAGCAGAAGCCAGAATAATTTTTCTGAAAACCACATCTCTCCTCTCAAGATCGCCAGCTGCTCTCTTCGAACATTCAACAGGGGAATGGAAGATGAGAGTGAAAAGAAGAATGGACTAAAAAGGGGGAAACTGGTGAGAAAAGAAGTCGTCGAGAGAATCAGTCAATCCCTGGTTATGTGTAGGGCTCGAGTTGTGGATGCAGTCTAGGTGGCGTCGGCGAATTCTTCTGGCTACTGGACGGCGGTGTAAGTATTCCACTCTGGTCTGGACTACTGCTGCTCTCGAGGATCACCTCGAAATCCAAGCAGTCGGAAAGTAGGGCCTCGTGGGACTGGCGCTGCTGGGCTTGTTCCAGCATCACGAGATCGATCACGTGGGTCTGGATACGATGAGACTCGTCGACGACGATGTTGGGCACCGAGACTCGTAGTCCTGAGCCTGAGTTGCTGTCGACAAGGGGTACAGCCGAGCGCAGCATTCGTTGTCCGCGCTCCTCGGCTACCGTTGCTGCAAACGCGCTCACATACTTTGCGCAGGGCGCCAGCTGCTCCCACGTCAGTCGCGAAACTCGAAGCGCCGTTTCCCTTCCCTGTAAAATAGAAAGAGAGGATGAGCTTGGAGTATTCGTTGCATTAGATACGTGAAGATTCCTGTTGAAAAATTTCTTTTGAAGGGGTCTTCGAGATTTTGTAGCGAGTAGATATCTTTTGTGGTAAGAGGAACCCGCTAGAGCGTAAGATTTCTTTATGTAAACAAATGTAAGAAAAATGATTTGAAAATCAACATTTTCTTTTTACATTTTTGGATATTATTATTTTTTTTCCGAACAATTGTTAATATCATTGATGTAATGAAATATCAAAGCTTTATTTATTGTACAGCATTATGGTTTTATGACTGGAGTTTCTAGATATTTTGCTGAATTTTATAATGTATTATTAAAATTTTCACGTTTTAGAGTTAAAGAAATTGTAAATAAAATAAAAATTCAATTAAATATCATGGACAATTGATTATGTAACTTATACTGAGATGTTGAAAATCTATTTTAAATTTGTAATAATTATTTAAAAATTTTTTTTTTAATTTTATATAACTATTGTAAACGTCATTTGAGTACTAGTCCCTGAAGTAAAGAAGTAGAGAAGCTCATAAAATTTTTGATAAATGACTCAGCCATCTTGTATCCGCCATTTTGAATTTCGATGTGGCAATCTCATATTTCGATTTTAGGTTCTCAAAAATTTCAAATCTTCATCACCCTGAACATTTTTATATTGTATTAGAATAGTAGAACATTCAATACTTTGCTAAGTGTAACACAGTGTTAGTTTCCGTACATTTATCCTTGTAAATGAAACGTTATTTTTACAATACACATTCTTTTACTTTTATAAATACACCAAAAAATAGTCATTTCTCTATATCCAATAAAGAATAGACAACACGTTTCGTTAGTCATACATTTGTGGTTTTCTTATCAAGAACGAAATATAAGCTATAAGAACAAGATTTCCGCGTATTTAATTTAACATATTTTACAGAAATAATATCTATAATATCATAAAAAGAATTTATTAAAAAAATTAGCTTTTAAAATTTTCAAAACATTTATAAAAATTGCAAATGAAGCGCGTGAGAAAGTATGGGGAAGCTCGATGTACGTTGTTGCGAAATCAGTAGAATACCATAAGATATGGTCAGACGCTCTGTACGTCGTTATCTATGCTACGTGGAACATTACGCGATTTCCCGCCTAAGTTGCCCGCCACTCCTTCAAATTTTTTTCCGAGTAATTTCTTAACTTTTTCAGTATTTCATTATTTTTCTATTATTGAATTTATTTTAAATAAAAAAAAAATTATTAAACCTTATAAGTGATAGACAATTTTAATTTACAATGATAAATTCATCCTTATAATTTAACAATTTTTTCTTTAAAAATTATTAAAGTTTATTGATAATAAGACTAAATAATATTTTTAGATATGATTTTTTTATATATTCCTCTAATTATCAATAGATTATTCATAAGTTATTGCTTATTTTTATTTGTAAAAATTTAAAAGTACTGATGAGAAAAACAATAAAATATTGTAAAATATTTGATTATTTTTTTGTTTTGGTATTAATGGTTCCATCTATTATAAAGGAAATAGTAAAATATTTTAATGGCCAACTGTATTTGGATATTATTCTGGTTTTTATCTTTATGTGTAGTGGTATTTATAGATCTATCTATAATTACCACTTCTAATTATAATCTTCATTAACTATAATTTATAATAAAAAAATAAAAATGGGTATATTCTGTGTTGTACAGTCATGAAAAAGTTGACTTAGTTCTAATTTTATAAAAAAACTTATGAAAATGAGTATCATAGTCCATACACTTCTACTATTGAATATATTTTCTCTAATATGTAACTAAATAAATAATTTATCATTTTTTCTAAGTTTATGCGATCAGTAATTTTATTGCATTATTGATATAAAAATGGGTAAATTCTGTGTTGTATAGTCATGAAAAGGTTGACTTAGTTTTAATTTTATAAAAGAACTTATGAAAATGAGTATCATAGTCCATACACTTCTACTATTGAATATATTTTCTCTAATATGTAACTAAATAAATAATTTATCATTTTTTCTAAGTTTATGCGATCAGTAATTTTATTGCATTATTGATATAAAAATGGGTAAATTCTGTGTTGTATAGTCATGAAAAGGTTGACTTAGTTTTAATTTTATAAAAGAACTTATGAAAATGAGTATCATAGTCCATACACTTCTACTATTGAATATATTTTCTCTAATATGTAACTAAATAAATAATTTATCATTTTTTCTAAGTTTATGCGATCAGTAATTTTATTGCATTATTGATATAAAAATGGGTAAATTCTGTGTTGTATAGTCATGAAAAGGTTGACTTAGTTTTAATTTTATAAAAGAACTTATGAAAATGAGTATCATAGTCCATACACTTCTACTATTGAATATATTTTCTCTAATATGTAACTAAATAAATAATTTATCATTTTTTCTAAGTTTATGCGATCAGTAATTTTATTGCATTATTGATATAAAAATGGGTAAATTCTGTGTTGTATAGTCATGAAAAGGTTGACTTAGTTTTAATTTTATAAAAGAACTTATGAAAATGAGTATCATAGTCCATACACTTCTACTATTGAATATATTTTCTCTAATATGTAACTAAATAAATAATTTATCATTTTTTCTAAGTTTATGCGATCAGTAATTTTATTGCATTATTGATATAAAAATGGGTAAATTCTGTGTTGTATAGTCATGAAAAGGTTGACTTAGTTTTAATTTTATAAAAGAACTTATGAAAATGAGTATCATAGTCCATACACTTCTACTATTGAATATATTTTCTCTAATATGTAACTAAATAAATAATTTATCATTTTTTCTAAGTTTATGCGATCAGTAATTTTATTGCATTATTGATATAAAAATGGGTAAATTCTGTGTTGTATAGTCATGAAAAGGTTGACTTAGTTTTAATTTTATAAAAGAACTTATGAAAATGAGTATCATAGTCCATACACTTCTACTATTGAATATATTTTCTCTAATATGTAACTAAATAAATAATTTATCATTTTTTCTAAGTTTATGCGATCAGTAATTTTATTGCATTATTGATATAAAAATGGGTAAATTCTGTGTTGTATAGTCATGAAAAGGTTGACTTAGTTTTAATTTTATAAAAGAACTTATGAAAATGAGTATCATAGTCCATACACTTCTACTATTGAATATATTTTCTCTAATATGTAACTAAATAAATAATTCATCATTTTTTTTAAGTTTATGCAATTAGTAATTTTATTGCATTATTGATATATAAATAACAATACTGATTAATAACGATTTAAAAAAATCTAGGATACAAAATGGTAGATCTACTAGAATGGGCAGTCTGTATATATATATATAATTTAGGACGCCATTTTGTATATTAAGAATTTTATTTTCCAATTGAATAGATAAATGATTTATAAATTTAATTGTAATAGAGATTTAAAAATTGTCAATCTAATGAGTGATGCTTTTACTAAGGGTATACAAATAGAAAGAAATGTAATGTAAGCAATTTTATTTATACAACTTAAAACAATTAAGAATAAAATTATTAAAAAAATTAGTTACAAGATTCTTACCTGTGTGTGGTACATAGCAGCTGCTGCTAGGTGACTATATGAAAATTTCAAACTTCCTTCGTCAAGTGTTGCTAAATCTAAGAGCTGTGAAGCTTGTGAATACTGAAGTCCACCATACTGGGGATAAATGAAAGTATTTGGTCTGGACCAGTCACCTGATTCCACCTGCATGTATACATTAAGCCAGCCTGGTGCTGTAACAGGTGACAGATTCCATCCAAGTCCTTTTAATACAATCAACTCCTTCCCTAAGATTTCTTCTTCAGTACATGCACCGTCAGTCACATATGCAAATTCTGCAATCTTTGGTGGATAAATTTCTTCAACCTGAAACAAAATTCAAATAATTTTATTAGCAACACTTTTACATATTTGAATGGTATAAATAAAATATAAACTTTTTAGATAACAAATTACCTTTGCTGCAATAAATAGACATGTGATGCCAATGAGCTGAAGCTGATTCTTCGGAACATTCTGATGAGTTGAGAGGTACCTGTCTATGTAGTCCATGGCAAGATAATAAGTCTCTCTGTGTAGCTTGTAAACCTCACAGACCTCAATTAACCAGTCCAGAAGAATTGCCCTCATCCTAGGTTGTAGTGTAGGATGCCTTTGGAACATTTGTGGATCTCTTTGCGTGACAGACTTTTGGTCTCCCAAACACATAAGGGACCATACTTGTGTTCCATCGGCCCAAGGTAGGGAAGGTAGAGGTGTGGATTTGATATTGTCGCTATGAGAAGCTGACGGTGTCAGGAAACATGTAGACGTCCTAAGTTCAGACCAGGTCGATGGTTCCTGTTGTTCTTTCAGGGGTGAAATTGCAGGTTGAGGTGTGTATGCCACACTAGGTGGACTTGAGATATTGCAGGTTTCAGGGGATGTGCTATTGGACAATGCTGGTACTTTGTTAGGAGGATAGATGTTCTCTGAATCCTCTGAAATTTCAGTCGCTTTCCTCTTGCGCCTATGGTTGTTTAGGCTGACTTTACCACTTTGCAAGTGGATTTTCGACTGCTTCTCTTGTATACTGAAAAAAATAAGGATTTTGGTTTTTATCTACTGCCTAAATTATTTCAGTTCTATTAAAGCATACATATTTTCTATAAAATTTATAAATGAAGTATTACAAATATAAAATTTCCATTACACTAATATTTCATTAAAAATACAAGAGAGGAAATATTCAAATTCTACAAAATTTTTATATTCACTAAAACTGTTCAAAATCGAAGATTCTAAAATATTTTGTTTTAGAATTTTCATAATTATTAAATTAAGTAATTATTACTATAAAAAATAGTAGCCTAGCAATTAAAAAAATAAAATTATAGTAAATAAATGTTAAATCTTAAAAATAGTTATTCCTTGGTAACTATATTTAAAAACATGTATTATTTTGTAATTGTTGAATAATGTAAAAATATCAATTATTTAAGTTTAGT